>OVBA01000349.1:0-51806 GCA_900406435.1 Lepidium aucheri
TATAAGTGTAGATTGTTATTATGTAATTTAATACAACACTAAAAGGGACAAGTTTTATTATATAAAAAATATATCGAAAACTCGATATTTCTGTAGGGGTTAAATTCTCTTACAGGTAATTAAAAATGATGTGAAATATTATTCTTAGAAGGCTATAACTCACAAATTTGTAGAAAAATGAGTTATTTTTCCAAAATATATGAAATCTATAAAATTATAAAAATTTCAAAAAATAATATGAAATATTATTTTTTAGAAGGTTATAACCCACGAATTTTTAAGAAAATAAGTTATTTAGTAAAAACATGCAAAATTTATAATCTTTAGAGGTAATCAAAAATGATGTGAAATGTTATTTTTAGAAGGCTATAACTCACAATTTTGTAGACAAATGAGTTATTTTTCCTAAACATGTGAAATCTGTAAAATTATAAAAATATCAAAAATGACATGAAATATTATTTTTAGAAGGTTATAACTCACAAATTTGCAAGAAAATGAGATATTTAGTAAAAACATACAAATAAATAATATTTTATAAGTAATCAAAAATGATGTGAAATATTATTTTAGAAGGTTATAACCCACGAATTTGCAAGAAAATGAGTTATTTAGTAAAAACATGCAAAAATTAGAATCTCTTACTAGTAATCAAAAATGATGTGAAAGGTAATTTTTTGAAGGATATAACTCCCAAATATTTAGAAAAATGAGTTATTTCTCCAAAACATGTGAAATTTGTAAAATTATAAAAATATCAAAAATGACATGAAATATTATTTTTTGAAGGTTATAACCCACGAATTTGCAAGAAAATGAGATATTTAGTAAAAATATGCAAAATCTATAATCTCCTACAAGAAATCAAAAATCATATGAAATATTATTTTTAGAAGATTATAACCCACGAATTTGCAAGAAAATGAATTATTGAGTAAAAACATGCAAAATTTATAATATATTACAGGTAATCAAAACTGATATGAAATGTTATTCTTAGAAGGCTGTAACTCACAAATTTGTATAAAAATGAGTTATTTTTCCAAAACATGTGAAATCTATAAAATCATAAAAATATCAAAAATGACATGAAATATTATTTTTAGAAAGTTATAACCCACGAATTTGCAAGAAAATGAGATATTTAGTAAAAACATGAAAAATCAATAATCTCCTACAAGTAATCAAAAATGTGGTGAAATATTATTTTTAGAAGCTTATAGCCTATGAATTTGCAAGAAAATGAGTTATTTAGTAAAAACATGCAAAATATATAATCTCTGACTCGTAATCAAAAATGATGTCAAATGTTATTTTTAGAAGGTTATAACTCACAAATTTGTAGGAAAATAAGTTATTTTTCTGAAACATGTGAAATCTATAAAATCATAAAAATAACAAAATGACATGAAATATTATTTTTAGAAGGTTAAAACCCACGAATTTGCAAGAAAATGAGATGTTTAGTAAAACATGCAAAATCAATAATCTCTTACAAGTATTCAAAAATCATGTGAAATATTGTTTTTAGAAGATTATAAACCACGAATTAGCAAGAAAATAAATTATTTGGTAAAAATATGCAAAAGTTATAATCTCTTACAGGTAATCAAAAATGGTGTGAAATGTTATTTTAGAAGGCTATAACTCACAAATTTGTAGACAAATGAGTTATTTTTTCAAAACATGTGAAATCTAAAAAATAAAACAATATCAAAATTACATGAAATATTATTTCTTAGAAGGTTATAACCCATGAATTTGCAAGAAAATGAGTTATTTAGTAAAAACATGCATAATTTTTAATCTCCTACAAGTAATCAAAAATGATGTGGAATATTATTTTTAGAAGGCTATAACCCACATATTTGCAAGAGAATGAGTTATTTAATAAAAACATGCAAAATTTATAAACTATCACAGGTAATCAAAAATGATGGGAAATGTTATTTTTAGAAGGTTATAACTCACAAATATGTAGAAAATGAGTTATTTTTACAAAACATGTGAAATTTATAAAATTATAAAAATATCAAAAATGACATGCAATATTATTTTTAGAAGGTTTTAACCCACGAATTTGCAAGAAAATAAGTTATTTAGTAAATACATGCAAAATCTATAATCTCGTACAAGTAATCAAAAATGATGTGAAATATTATTTTTAGAAGGTTATAACCCACGAATTTGCAAGAAAATGAATTATTTAGTAAAAACATGCAAAATTTATAATCTTTTACAGGTAATCAAAAATGATGTTAAATATAATATTTAGAAAGGTATAACTCACAAATTTGTAGAAAAAAATGTGTCATTTTTCCTTGTGAAATGTATAAAATCTTTACAATATCAAAATGGCATGAAATGTTATTTTTAGAAGGTTATAACCCACGAATTTACAAGAAAATAAGATATTTAGTAAAAACATGCAAAATCTTAATCTCCTACAAGTAATCAAAAATGAGGTGAAATATTATTTTTAGAAGGTTATAACCCACGAATGTGCAAGAAAATGAGTTATTTAGTTAAAACATGCAAAATATATAATCTCTGACCGATAATCAAAAATTATGTGAAATGTTGTTTTAAGAAGGCTATAACGCACAAGTTTGTAGAAAAATGAGTTATTTTTCCAAAACATGTGAAATCTATAAAATCATAAAAATATCAAAAATGACATGCAATATTATTTTTAGAAAGTTATAACCCACGAATTTGCAAGAAAATAAGTTATTTGGTAAAAACATGCAAAATCTATAATCTCCTACAAGTAATCAAAAATGATGTAAAATATTATTTTTAGAAGGTTATAACCCACGAGTTTGCAAGAAAATGAGTTATTTAGTAAAAACATGCAAAATTTTTAATCTCCTACAGGTAATCAAACATGATGTGAAATGTTATTTTTATAAAGCTATAATCAACGAATTTACAAGAAAATGAGTTATTTAGTAAAAATATGCAAAATTTATAATTTCTTACAGGTAATCAAAAATGATGGGAAATATTATTTTTATAAGACTATAACTCAAAAATTTGTAGAAAAATGAGTTATTTTTCCAAAACATGTGAAATTTAGAAAATCCAAAAAATATCAAAATTGACATGCAATATTATTTTTAGAAGGTTATAACCCACGAGTTTGCAAGAAAATAAGTTATTTAGTAAAAACATGCAAAATCTATAATCTCCTACAAGTAATCAAAAATGAGGTGAAATATTATTTTAAAAGGTTATAACCCACGAATTTGCAAGAAAATGAGTTATTTAGTAAAAACATGCAAAATATATAATCTCTGACTGGTTATCAAAAATGACATGCAAAATGTATAATCTCTGACTGGTTATCAAAAATGATATGAAATGTTAATTTTTGTCGGCTATAACTCACAAATTTGTAGAAAAATAATTTATTTTTCTGAAACATGTGAAATCTATAGAATCATAAAAATATCAAAATGACATGTAATATATTTTTAGAAGATTATAACTCACGAATTTGCAAGAAATGAGATATTTAGTAAAAACATGTAGAATCTATAATTTTCTACAAGTAATCAAAAATGATGTGAAATATTGTTTTTAGAAGGTTATAACCCACAAATTTGCAAGAAAATGAGTTATTTAGTAAGAACATGCAAAATTTATAATCTCTTAGAGGTAATAAAAATGATGTGAAATGTTATTTTTAGAAGGGTATAACTCACAAATTTGTAGAAAAATATGGTATTTTTCTAAAACATGTGAAATCCAAAAAATCATAAAAATATCAAAAATGACATAAAATATTATTTTTAAAAGGTTATAACCCACGGATATGCAAGAAAATGAGTTATTTAGTAAAACCAAGCAACTCTATAATCTCCTACATGTAATCAAAAATGATTTAAAATATTATTTTTAGTAGGTTATAACCCACAAATTTGCAAAAAAATGAGTTATTTAGTAAAAACATGCAAAATTTATAATCTCTTACACGTAATCAAAAATGATGTGAAATGTCATTTTTCGAAGGCTATAACTCACAAATTTGTAGAAAAATGAGTTATGTTTCAAAAACATGTGAAATTTAAAAAATCATAAAAATATCAAAAATGACATGAAATATTACTTTTAGAAGGTTATAACCCACGAATATGCTAGAAAATGAGTTATTTAGTAAAACCATGCAAAATGTATAATCTCCTACAAGTAATCAAAAATGATTTGAAATATTATTTTTAGAACGTTATAACCCACGAATTTACAAAAAAATGAGTTATTTAGTAAAAACATGCAAAATTTATAATCTCTTACACGTAACCAAAAATGATGTGAAATGTTATTTTTCGAATGCTATAACTCACAAATTTGTAGAAGAATGAGTTATGTTTCCAAAACATGTGAAATCTATAAAATCATAAAAATTTCAAAAATGACATGACATATTATTTTTTTAGAAGGTTATAACCTACGAATTTGCAAGAAAATGCGTTATTTAGTAAAAACATGCAAAATTTAATCTTCTATATGTAATCAAAAATGATGTGAAATGTTATTTTCAGATGGCTATAACTCACAAATGTGTAGAAAAATGAATTATTTTTCCAAAACATGTGAAATATATAGAATCATAAAAATATCAAAAATGACATGAAATATTATTTTTAGAAGGTTACAACCCAAGATTTTGCAAGAAAATGAGATATTTAGTAAAAACATGCAAAATCTATAATCTCCTACAAGTAATCAAAAATGATGTTAAATATTATTTTTAGAATGTTATAACCCACGAATTTTCAAGAAAATGAGTTATTTAATAAAAATATGCGAAATTTATAATCTCTTACAAGTAATAAAAAAAGATTTGAAATAATATTTTTAGAAGGCTGTAACTCACAAATTTGTAGAAAAAATGAGTTATTTTTCCAAAGTACGTGAAATTTTTAAAGTCATAAAAATATCAAAAATGACATGAAATATTACTTTTAGAAAGTTATAATCCACGAATTTGCAAGAAAATGATTTATTTAGTAAAAACATGCAAAATCTATAATCTCCTTAAAGTAATCAAAAATGATGTGAAATATTATTTTTAGAAGGTTATAACCTACGAATTTGCAAGAAAATGAGTTATTTAGTCAAAACATGCAAAATTTATAATCTCTTAGAGGTAATCAAAAATGATATGAAATGTTATTTTTAGAAGGGTATAACTCACAAATTTGTAGAAAAATGAGTTATTTTTCCAAAATATGTGAAATTTACAAAATCATAAAANTTGTAAAATCATAATAATATAAAAAATAACATGATTTTAGAAGATTATAACCCAAAAGAAAATAAAGCATTTATAAAAACATGCCTATGGATTTTTTGTGGCCGTATTTTAAAATCATAAGCCCAGCCCTTAAAAATATTTTCTCACTCGTCTTTCACTTTTCCCGCGCCAAGAGAAATCAGTTATACTCTCAATTTGGAAATTTTCATTCGATTCCATTCTCTCTACTTTTCTTCATCAACACTTCAATGTTTCCATTTGATAAATCCTCCTTCAATGGGATTCTGAAAAACAGAGCTCATGATCTCTCCAAATGCAAGAAACAGATATACACATCTATGGAGATGCTCCAGATTCGTTGCAATCTGATTGCTTGGAAGATGAGCAAAGTCTAACTAATGAACAGATGGTTGAAGCTTTCCGTAACTTGCTTCTTCTCCATGACCAGTTACCTTCAAAGCACGGAGATCACGATACCCTTCTCAGGTTATCATCTCATCATTATCCAAAACATTATTCCCGCCTCAGTTTTTCCTCTCATTTTGGTTTTGATCTGATATCAGGTTTCTAAGAATGAGAGATTTTGATCTGGAGAAATCCAGAGACGCGTTTCTTAATTATGTCAAGTGGAGAGTATCTTCTAAAGTGGATATGATCTCTCAGGTAAACCTAATGGGAGCTCCTTATTGTTATTTCTTTAAATAGATTAGGTCACTCACAACCTGTTCGACGAAATGCCTGACAGACATTTAAGTTTGAGGAATACGGTGAAGTGAAGAAACACTACCCTCATGGGTTTCATAAGGTAGATAGATCTGGTAGACCAATTTACATTGAGAGAATTGGGATGGTTGACCTCAATGCGTTTCTAAAAGTAACCACTATTGAGAGATATGCTAAGTATCATATTAAAGAACAAGAGAAAACACTGAGCTTAAGATATCCGGCGTGTTCAATTGCTTCAGAGAAACATGTTTCTTCAACCACAACGATCCTGGATGTCTCTGGAGTGGTAAGCATTAAGAACACACATTTTTCTACCTTCTGAGTAAGATTTTCTTGTAGATGGATATGTTATATTCTTTGTTGTTTGAAAGGGAATGTCAAACTTCTCAAAACCTGCGAGATCACTCTTCATGGAAATTCATAAGATAGACAGCAACTACTATCCTGAGGTAGGTGGATTTTTTTATTTATTCATAACCAGCTTCAGCGACAATGCTTGTAGTTCTGATTGGTTTTTCCCTAGACTTTACATCGTCTCTTCGTTGTCAATGCCAATTCTGGATTCCGGATGCTGTGGCTTGCACTCAAAACCTTTCTGGATGCTCGGACATTGGCCAAAGTTCAAGTAAGCATATGCCATTCCGTTGCTTGCTTGTTGCTTTAATCACAAAATTCCATACTGTAATATTATGTTTATTCCAGGTGCTAGGACCCCACTACCTTGGAGAGCTACTTGAAGTAATAGATCCAAGGTTTAGACATTTCTTCGATTTTCTCTTAACTGGTAGATGGGTTTGGTTGCTTTGGAATCTCAGCATTGTTTGTGTCTGATGTTCATAACAGCAACTTACCAACATTTCTTGGAGGAAATTGCACCTGTTCAGATCATGGAGGTTGTCTTTTTAGCGATGAAGGGCCTTGGAACGATCCAAATGCCAAAGAAAAGATCCAGGTTTTATGCCAGAACTATTGAACTTCTATCAAATATACACACTTATATCCACTGAATGATGAATGATTTCGTCTATGTTTATAGGAAACTTGCACATTGGGAGATACTGATTCTGAGGTGCAAAATAAGGAGATGGTTTCAGAAAATGGTCCAGTCAATAAAAAAGTATAAACGATAGTGTAGAAATGAGAATCGAATTCTTGGATTCAATTATTGAAGCTGAATTAGAAATCAATGGAATGCAGGAAAGTTCAGGCAAGATCATGATTACATTGCAGAAGTATGCTGCCCTGAAAACAGCTGCAAAGGATTTCCAGAAGGTGAAAATTGCGGGTTCATATATACACAATTCAAGAGAATATATATTTAGTTTTATGAATCTAAGAATCTTAACTCATTTGTGTGGTTGGTTCTTGCAGAGAATTGAAATGTTGGAGATATCACTTCATGAAACAAAAAGGGTAAATAGAGACATGACTAGCAGTTTAAGCTCTCAGTTACAGTTTTACTAGTCATATGCTTAAGAGTCAATGGTCGGTCTTTCTCCTAGGTATTGAAGGGACTTGCAGAGATCATTGAGGCCATTAAACCGAAGCAACCGGTTTAGATTGTAAGACCAAAATTAAGCAAATTTCCGGTCTGATGAATTGAAGAAAAGAATAAGATAATGATGATGAAGATGGTGTATAGAATCCGTACTACGGCGATAAATGCAATCATGTGTGGAGCCAATCTGTCTCACATGCACAATTGCACGTGTGATCTCTGCAACTCCAACTTTAATCTCTCTCATTTATTTCTCTTATTTTATTTTATTTTTGCCTATTTTATTTTATTTTTGCCTATTTTATTTTATTTTTGCCTCTTCGTGATCGCAAATGGGCAAATGCTTCATCGGAATAACAATATTCATTACATACTACTGTACTATCGAATTTACATTTAGATCATTTATAGTAATATAAAAGTGACTTAATAATAGAAGACTGACGACCATGGTCATCATTAGCAACAAAAAAAATTGCATACTTTATAGAGAAGAGTGTGAGTTTCATAAACCTCCTGCAACGGAAAATTTACAGATTACTAACACCTAAACACTTCCACAGCACAACATAGCCAATCTTAAACTTCAACATTAATGGCAGCGTGGACAAAGAAGCAATCAAACAGATGTCAAAACAATCTTCCTTTTCGAGCTTTCTACAATTTCAGTTTCTATCAAGAAGAACAGCATCCACCTTTGGACTCACTCTGACCCTCCGATGGAATAACAACTTTCTTGCCATTGCTGAGTGAGGCAGGATCTTGCTTGTTTAGCTCCTGTGAGCTCATCACTTTCCTGCTCAATATGTTATATATCTCCTTCACAACCGTCTCAAATGCAGCTGCCACGTTTGATGAGTCCAGAGCCGATGTTTCCATGAAAAAAAGACCTTGTGCTTCTGCCAAAGCTTTCCCTTCTGCTGTTGACACTTCTCTCAAGTCTTTGAGATCCGACTTGTTCCCCACCAGGATTGTCACTACATTCATATCAGAGTGTGCTGCAACAGTTTCATGATTCATTAGCAGAAAGATAAGAAATAAAGTTAAGAGAGTTTTTTTGTGTGTGTGGTTTCTTACTGTGTAGCTCGTTGAGCCATCTTCCAATGCTGTGAAAAGTCTGTCGTCTGCTGATGTCGTAAACCAGAAGAGCTCCAACTGCCCCTCGGTAATACGCAGAAGTGACTGCTCTGAAACGTTCTTGACCAGCTGTGTCCCATATCTGTGCTTTGATCTCCTTTCCATTAATATCCATTTTCTGCGTCTGAAACTCCACTCCAATTGTTGACTTTGAATTGGGATAGAACTCATCCCTCGCAAATCTGGCAAGCAAATTTGATTTCCCGACTGCAGAATCACCAATTAGAACAATCTTAAAGAGGTAGTCTTCGCTTTTGTCATCCTCAGAGTAGAAAGCCATCTCCTTTCAACGCTCGAGATTACCACTTTTACAGAAACATATCTTTACCACAGGCTTGTAGGCCGTCCACAAAGCTAAGAAAGAAACAAAGTGCCAAAGTGAGAAAGAGGGAAGACACGAATATGTGAAGTAGGCAAAGGAAACTTCAGAAATAGGAAAGATTGAGATCTAAGAGTTAAGAATAGGAAAACAGAGAATCTTTAAGATCACCTGTCCACTGAGGTAGCTTCCTAGAAGGTTCTGTGACAAAAAGTTGACTAAGTATCCAAAGTTTTTCAGGTCTCCACCACCCTAGGAAAAATATATATCAAAAGCAAAAGAGTCAGCACATAAACGCATTCTGGATATAACGTAAGGCAGCAATACAAGTTACCTATTCAAAAAGCTGGATCTGTCTCTTTACCACCTCCTTAAGAAACTTGTAATACGAGCTTACTTGAGTGTATACGCCTAAATACAACAAGTAAAGCCAACTTAAGTAGTGAGCTCAGCCTGAGAATCTGAGAGTTACTATTCACAAGGCATGAAAGCCTCCAATAAGAAAGCAAAGAAATATTCTCTCTATCATCAGAGAAAACAGAATTCAGACAGAAAAGACAAGCGCGGGCCCAATGCACAAAAAAATTCATCAATGGATCACACAAACTGCAACAAAAACACTGATTGAAATTCTCAGTCTTGTCTTAAGGGATCACATTAAAGATAAATAGCTAAATGATTGTTGCAGCTAGAATTTCTTGGTGAATATAATATCATCAAAATATGGAATGAAGAAATGAGTGTAGGCCACATTATTTCAAAAAAGATATGATGAGACATCTGTAACAGAGAAACTACGCACACAACACAAAAATCATAAACAAATAAACCCAAGTACAAAAGCCATTTCGCTGTAGAAAAGGATGAGAGTCGAGAGAGATTTCTTAATAAACAAAAAAGCTGATAATCACAAATTTAGTGAAACAGAATTCCAAAGTCACAGAAGAGATCACACAATACATGAGCGTCAAATGCAAGACCAAACACATACACAGAACACAGACCGAACGCTGATAATCACAAATTTCGGAAGACCCGAACAAAAACCTTACATATACAAGGATAATCACAAGGGGGAAAGAAAACCTTTCTGTTTTCTAATTTTCTCGGGAAAAATGAGAGAATTACAGAGGAAAACAGCATTACCTTGATGAAGAAACAAGGAATTGAGAAATTTGGGAAATGAGGAAATGGATCGAAAGGAAATTGGATCGGTGAAATGGAATCGGAGATTCAACGCATCTTCTGGGAAATCAAAGTCAGGGAGAGAGACGCAAGAGAAATTTGCCATTTCGGTTTGCAAATGTAATAATGGGCTCACATTTTTAATAACATTATCGGCTCTTTATGGGCCCATTTAACTCAGGCCCATTTAGCTACTCTTGTTGGTACGACTAATTTGTTACAAGTCATCAAAAGTTGTTTTCGGGTGTATGAATAAATTGCTACTTGTTGAAGTTGAACGATTGATTCTCTTGTGCTCTTTTACAACATTCACGATATGTACATGTCACCTTTTGAAAAAGCCATTTTTATTTCATTGACAATGAACAAAGTGTACACGAGATGTGCAAAACAATCGAAAAATTATCTTGTCTGTGTGTTTGTGTGTGAGTGTGAGAGTAACTGAGAAAGATTGATTACCTAATAAATAAAAACCACAAAATGCTTCAAAAATGTCATTTGGAGTCTTAAAAAAGGGAAGGAAGGGTGACTTGCGTTGGTTGGTTTGGTTCAAGCAAGATCTCGCGGCTCTAGTGCTGCGATTTCTCTCAAAACCTGACTTTTGTCTGCTTCAAACCTCTCGTCCTCTGCCAACCAAACAAAGCTTTATTAAGTAAAAGGAGGATCCAATTGATGTGAGGTCACTTAATAAGACTCCCATACCTTTGTCTGGTTTCAAATCTGCCAATAATCTCAGAAGCTTGCTTCTGTTTGCTACCAGAATGTTAACTATATCTGCAGGCTTCTTTTGATTAGCTGCAAACAGCTGCACAATAGAAACGATAATCTCAGTATACTGACAATCATCATCATGCTCTATTTCTTTCAAGTGGAAGAAAAATATACCTTGAAGACGTGGAATGCTTCTATTTGGATGCTCTTGCTTGACTCCTGTAATCCAAAGCGATACGACTTTATTTTCCAAACTATTATAATCAAGACATCAAGTACACTGAATTGAGGTAAAGCAACATACTCTCAGAAGATTCATGAGAATTCTCAAGTTATCCATTGAGCTCACATATTTCGTCATCACAGCTGAGTTTGATCGATCCAGTAATATATCACCCAACAACTGTTTAAGATTTACACAATACAGTACATCAGATAGATCAGTGAGTGTCATCGCTCTCATGTCTTAGACTCTTGTATGAGTTACCCTACCTTAATTGCTTGCCGTCTGGTTATATAATTAGTTGATTCAAGAAGCTTCGAGTTGTAGTCTGCGAAAAACTGCAAACCAAAAAGTCTGAGATTACACAAGTCTAATGCACAACCTTCAGAGCACAAATCACAATGTTCTGTGTGCAAGCAGATAATCATAGCGTCGTTAGAAAAACTTACCCAATCTTCATTCTTGGTGAGAAATTCGGCAACAGTAGACTTGTGCCTTGTCATAAGTTCCTGTTAAAAAAAATTAGTGTTGGGAGTTATCACTGTTGCAGAGAGGAAAAGATGCAGGCTTATTTTTGCACTAATTTGGAACCTTAAAAGTAGCAGCAGCATCGGCAGCAATGTCGAAATTAGGAAGCTGTATATAATCGAAGAACTTCTTCACATGGTCAGACTCCAAAACATATCTAAATCCAAAGACATGATGTTAAGTACACGAAATGTGGTTGTTCTCTAAACCCATAAGTACTTGACAGGTAGTGTAAAGTAAACTGAAGGAAAACAAAAAAGATGCGGCTTACTTTGCAACAATCTGATGACGAATGCACTCCCTAAACATAGCACCATAGTGTAAAGCCATATCTGTGTTCTCGAAGCTGACATATAACAAGTAAAGCTATAATAAAAATGATAAAACGAGGAATGTCTAAATTTGGAAATTAAGCAAGTCAATGATATGGTTTGGAGCAGCAAAAAAGTAGTAAAAAACACTCACCCATCAATGAGAACATCCATGAGATCGATATTGGCTTCAAGATAATCAGAAGCAATCAAGCGTGAATTGACTTGTTGCCTCTGTAGATTGGCAACAACTTGTGTAGCATCTTTCCTGGCCTAAGAGAGATAAATTTGGTAAGTCAATCTTCATCTTCCAAATAAGTGAAAGGGAACATGAAAATTGGTACCTCCAAGTTGAGTTTAGGGAGACAAGTAATCAATAAGCGTAGAGTATCTTCTCTAAAAAATTCTTGAGTCAATTGAGCACAAGCATCAGCGACAGGCTCGGCTTCGCTGTTTCCGTAGAGAATTGACTTCATATCACGAATATTCCGGCATAATTCCGCCATCTACAATATAATACACAATATGAATCAAATCGGAGGTACAACAAGAGCATCAATCAATAAGAAATCATCATGAATACCTTTTCGTCGCGTTTGGAATCACGAAGGTCAGTAGATCGATCGGCATAGAGAAGGAGATCGCGAGTCTGACGAACGAGGTCAGAGGGAGTACGTGGCTTAGACTTAAAAAGGCCTTTCAACTTGAGATCGGAAGGATCAGAAGGATCAGAAGCAGCATAAGGAAGAGCAGAAGAAGAAGAAGAAGAAGTTAAGGAACCACTGAGATGCTGAGACGGAAGCCGTCTGGCTCCACGTCCAGCACCTCGCTTAGAGACGCAGGACCCTATCCTTCCCTTCTTATGATTTTGGGTTATGGAAGGGAAGGGAAGGTAGTCAATGAATGAATCAATGACAAGTCAAACCAACAAAAGAAGAAGAGATGAAGAAATAGTGAGAAGCCCTAAATGTGGTCGTCGTCTCAGAGAGGCTCCATTATTATCGGATGATGAAAGATACAGAATTTGCCTATTTTGGTTCTCCGAATCTCTTCATTTGATTCCCTTTCCCTCTCTCTCTCTCTCTCTTTTTTTAAAAATAACTATTTTATTTTTTTCTCCATTATTTTCCAACCGATTAAATACAACTACTTAGGTTTTTTTAACATAACCAATTCATTTAATCGTTTATATGACATAATCAATAGTAAGTAAGAATTAATCAAGGATCAAGTGCTTTAGGTTCCACCAAGGAGAAGGAAGTCTTATTCAGACCTGTAGTGATTTCTTCGGCTTTTACTAGTATTAGGTGCTATGTGGATAGGTCCTAGAAAGATTCAAAGTACTACTTGGGTTTGGGTTCGTATAGGAGTGCATGGAACTCATTGTAGTCTTTCTCCTCTCTATTCAGAGATTAAAGCATGGTGTGCGCGATGGCTTTTCTCCTTTCTCTAGATTTCAGAAGTGGAGTTTGTTGTTGATGTGCAGAAATCTTGAAGATAATAGACGATCCAGTAGATTGACCATCGTTTTCTCCTTAGTATGAAGAGTTTATCTCCTTTGAAGTATGTTCCATCGTTGTTATGTGTCTTTGATTCTTAGAACGTTGAATTATAAATAACAAAACTAATTTTCTAATTCGCAATATTTAGAGAACTCTCCGTAAATTATTCTTTTGTTAATCATGTATTACAACACTAATTGTTTTCTTTATAATTAGGAAAGGAGAGTTGGATAGAAAGAGTGAAGAGAGTCACATGGAGTCCAATGAAAGACAAAAGACATTGATGCAATGCAATGCATGTTCTTCTCTATTTGTCTCTTTATCTCACATGTTCCCATTTTCTTATCTTTTTTTATTTAATTTTATGACTTCACATCTCTCAACTGTTTCTCTCGTGACTTACCCCATTTTCTTCGCCTTAATTACCGCTGAGTTAAATACTTATTAATTCATTTATATTACTAAATAAAACTGCCATCTTCTTCTTGTTCATATTTAATTTACTTATTATTTTTCTGAACTAGCAGTTACATAATACATGTTTTAATAATGAATCAGAGAAATCGACCATTAGTAGTAAGTGGCTTGAAAGAAGTGAGATTCCTGAAGTTAATCCATGGCTTCTCCCACACTATTGCCTCGTACTTGTTGCTTCCTCCTCCTTTGCTTTCTTTTGCCTCCACCATTAGCTTGTAATTCATGCCTGCAACAACCTGTGTCTCTCCGCTAACAACTGTCTCGAACTTCAGGTCTGATTCACTTTGCTTGTTGTACTCCGACACAGCATATTCACCGATCTCTACCACGTGAGGGTCTTTCACATCTTTTATCGGAGTCCAACCACCTACCAGACGCGACGCAGCAGACGCACGCAAGAGGACGACACAGAGGAGAAGAGGAAGAAGAAAGACCAACTTATTCATTCTGCTTCTCTAAAATGATATAATATTTGAGTAGTACTCTCGAGTCTCAACTCTCGATTGGTTTGAGAGAAGGGCTTCTTCTTATTTATATAGTTGAGGTTCGCCACGTACGTTACATGACGTGTCGTCGACTTTATGCTTTGAAATCAAGACTAATCAGTAATATAGACATATTAACTAATAATGAGTAGTTTTAGCTATTTTAATATAGTATCATTCATGTATTTTTGGCATTGCTACCTACACAAATAAATACTCAAATAATTGACTATATCATCTACCATTTATTGATTGTAACTCCATATATAAGCACATTAATTAAAGAGTTTATTTTAGAAAGTGGATCATTTTCTGGTCAAATCTTCTTTTTTTATAAAAAAAAAAATCAAATTCAATACATTCAATGTTATTAATATTTTACCCTAAACTCTCCTTAGAAAATCTAAACCCAAAGGATGGTATTAAAATTGAGAAATCATAGTTGCAGAAAATTAGATTAATTAATGGAAGAGATTGAGAAAGATGATGGAAAGATTGACTTATCGATAGGGTAAATGATGTCTTTTTCAAATGCATGAAAATATCTAATATATCAATGGTGTTTTGAAAATGTATGAATTCCAAATCAAAAAGTTAAGAAGAAAAGAAGTCTAAATTGTAGCTGAGTTGTATGTGTATTAAAGATAAGTTGGACACGAAACTGTTAACAGAAGAAAAAAAAAGTCATTGTCAAGAGAAAATGGAAAATTATCTTAACAAAAGAAAAAATATTTTGGAGATTTTAGGTTAAGGTCCACGACATATAAAAAAGTTTTACAGGTTGAGAGGTCGCCTTAGCCTTACAGAGAAATTGGGGAAGAGATCGTTTATGTTTTGAGAGTAAAAAAAATCTCTTGTTATTCAAGTGTGAGTTTTATGTATGGATTTGTTCTAGTTTTAGATTGGTGAATGTAAATCTAATAAAGTGAAACTTTTATAGAAAAATTCATTTGAATAAAACTAGCTTAAAAGCGTTTGATTGGTGCATTTCCAATCGAAAAGAATTGTGTGTCACTCAGTATATTTTTTCAGTTTTCATAATCAATTCTTAATTAAATACACCAATCAATAAAGCAACTAGCATGCATTAACGTTTTAGCTAAGTATAGACTATGACTGTATGGGATTGGACAAGTAGGACCACTGGATTCAGGTATCACTACTCCACTAATCAGTCGACCATATCTCCAACTGCCTACTTCCTAACAACGCAATCAATTCTTTCAATAATACTTGTACCAAAAATAAAAAACAGTTTATTATATAGTATTCAATATACACAGCAAAAACCAAAAGACAAAAACTTACAGGTACGTTGAAAGCACATAAACAACTCGTACCGCAAAACTACTGTATATAAAATCGGTCGGTTTACAAAAAAAAGGCCGATTTATATTTCTGAATGTTTTGACCACATTCTCTAATTCATCCTTCATTTCATTCATTCACCAAATCCATCTATACATATATACTGCAATTTATATTGAACCAATAGCTCCGCATGGTGCACATTAAACTCTTGCCTTAGGTAGATGCAAAAACGTAAGCCCCTGGTATGATCATATGTGTATATGCATTAGTAACTTATATAAGCAAAACTGAAATAACAAAGACGAAATAGTTGATGTGAGAGAGATAAATATATATATACCAAGAGTGGGCATCAATATGGAGAGGAATCCTGTTGCAGCTATTTTCAGAGGAAACCCTGTTTTCATCATGTCTTTGATCTCGATATGTCCGGTTGTGAAGCCTACGATGTTAGAGGGTGTTCCTGTCGGGAGCAAGAATGCGAACTGAGCTCCAATGGCACCTGGTACCATCAATAGCAATGGATGGATTTTCATTGTCTTTGCAATCTCTATTAGTAAAGGAACCAACAATGTAGTTGTTGCATTGTTTGATGTGAACTCTGTCATTGTAGCTGCGATTAAACAAACCATTGGAGCTATAGCCCAATAAGGAGCTGTTTCTAGAAACACTAGTCCTTTGGATAAGACTTGAGCTAAGCCACTTGTGCGTACTCCATCAGCTATAGCAAATCCAGCTCCTAATAACAACACTATGTTCCATGGAAGTTTCTTACATTTGCTCCAATCCATTAGCTTCTCTCCTTTCTTTATCTTGTTTGGGATTATAAACAGCAATGTAGCCATCATCACACTCACTGTTCCATCTCCAGCTCGGCCGTCGAATATAGAACCCCATCCGGGAATATCGTCGGTAATGTTTCTTGTCATCCACAACAGAATCAAGCCACCAAAGACGGTTAAGACCATCTTCTCAGCAAATATCATTGGTCCTAACAACTCAATCTCACTCTTTAGGTGACTTCTATGGAGGTAAGGAGAGAGAGCTTTTCCTGACCCTTTAGGACAATACAACACACATAGAATAGCCCAAAGCATCACAAATATACACAAAGCTAATGGGAAAGCAAAGAAGAACCATTGGCTGAAACTGATTGGATTAGCCTCAGGGTAATAGCTTTTCCACATTCCCACAAGTATCAGATTCACACCAGTTCCAGTGAGTGTGCTCATTCCACCTACTGCCACTGAGTATATCACACCTAACACCACCGCTCTGCTAAACTTACCAACCGCCGGATCGGAGAAAGAAGAGGGCAGTCTCTGAAGTATTCCCGTAGCGACTGGCATCATCATGACTGCAGCTGCGACGTTATGCATCCACATGCTGACGAAAGCTGCAGTGGCACAGATCCCAAGGAGAAGCAGTGGCGCATTTAGGGGCTCCACGCAGAACATCAACGTTATCTTCACAACATAAGTTAATTATTATGTTATCCACTAATCACATCAAATACGTGGTGATTGATTAGGATACAAAGATACTGTTAATCAATAGAGTGTTTACGTGTCCCGAATATACTTATTTGGTCATCTAGCAAACCGAATATGTTACTTTATGTTATTACTAATGTATATCAATATTTATAATCGCGGATACAATTGAAGCAGTCCACTTAGCTACTTTTATTATTAATTACCTCAATAATTTTTTGGAATATAATATGGCTTATCCAGTTTAAAAATTTTAAAATAACAAGAAAAAAAAAGGTTGTATATAGTATAGTGAAATCAAAGATAATATTTTTTTTTAACAATTGAATCGACAAAACTTGATCTATAACTTATAATCTATTCTCTGAAATTCTTATTTAATCTACCAATTGTTAATAGGAGAGATCAAACCCGTTTGAATCAATAGATAAATCATCATAATGATCAGATAAAAAATACTTTGGCATAATAATCTTTATATGAAAACAATAAATAAATAAATATGCGGAAAAAAGTTATATGGTTACACAAGGTGTAGTTGTTTTCAGCTAATAGTTCAAATATATAAAATTCGATCATATTTTCATGACTAAAAGTTACAGGCGATGTTTTAGGTTATGGATCTATTTTTTTTGATGTGTAAGTGCATCTGTTTTTAGTGGATTTACGATATGAAAAAGACGACTTGCGGTTATGGATGTGTTTTGTTCAGTTAAATCTTAAGACGAGAATAATAAAAGAAATAAATATGTGGAGAAAAGAAGACGAGAGACATACGTTAAGAGCGAGTCGGCGATGGATATTGTAGTGTTCGACGGCAAGAGCTAAGATGAAACTACCTAAGACAAGAGAGATGACATCATCCATGTAAGAATCCGCCACGTCATCCGCCGCCGATATTCCAAATAATGGGAATAAGAATAACGGTGTCATGGAGGTTATCGGCATCGGAACAGCTTCCGTTAACCACCAAGCAAACATCCAGACAAGAATACCGAGCATGTTCCTCGCCGGAGTTGTGTCATCTCCGCCGAGACTTACGCATAGACACACGACGGCGCAAAGAAGAGGACCTAAAGCTATATAACAGTTTTTGGGTGTGAATATTGACCGGAGTTGTTGAGCCACCGTTTGACGTTGGAATGGTTCTTCATTTTGGACGACTGGTAAGAGTGGAGATTTCAGATTATCGGTTCCGCCGCCGCCGGAGACTTCACCACCGTTCATTCTCTTTATTCCGTTTTTGATAGAAGGAACAAATAATAGAGAAATATTGTAAGAGCTATTATGAATGGCTTGCTCCTTTTTATAAATTAAAAAAATTATTATTATGAGTTTGGAAAATGTAAAAAATAAAATAAATGAAAGTGACTATTTTTTTAATGAAAGAAATTAGTCTTAGCTTAGCCAGTTTCATTGTTTCTCTTTTAGTTTAGTTCCGAGAATTTTGAATTTTAAAGTGGATTTTTTGACTCGCAATGTTCGTAGTCTGGCCTAGAGTCAATTTTTCATTGACTTTGTTTCTTAACATTTGTTTCTTTATTGACTAATTTTGATTGAGTTAAGTTGGAAAAAAGAAAAAAAAAAAAAAGAAATTAGTCTTAAAAATGAATTAGTGTGATAATATGAGAAAAATATTCGGTTGATTAAAGAAAGTGACACATGTTTAGTATGCAATAGTTGAATTATTTTTTCTCTGATAAATGTTTTTGTTATTTTTATGTTTTAATTTGTGTTGTGGTTGAGGTAAAATGTTATTGAACGTGTATCACATATTTTTGCTGGTTCTGAATTTAATAAAATATTTGAATGGGGTCACATTAATAAAAGAGACAGCTTATATTATATCTGGATTGATTCATGGAAGAAAGAATCGCATTATTAGATAAAATAGGTAAATATAAAAGAAAGGTCATTCATTCATTCTATAGTCAATATTATGATTAATGACTTTTGAGTTTATGTAAGAAAGATATTGTTTATTTTATTTAAATATATGGACCCATACATATATATATATATAGACATGATGGGGTCTAACAAGTTTACAAGTTACAAGTGGCTCAGTTGTGATGGCTTACGATTTGATGACCCATAATTGCATTTGAGATTAAGATGACATGTAATCATTAATCTCATAACAATCTATTTGCTATTTGAATATAGTTTGGTAATACCTATACTGCTGATGAAATGAATCATCAAAATATTGAATTCAAGATTTAATTAATTATAGAAAACCTTAACTATACTCTAGCTTCTGAATTCATGATTTAGTATTTCGTCTTTATCCATATAGATTCAATAGACATGTCAAATGAATAGTAACAAAAAATTGATTGAATAATTCTTTTTGATAAAACAATAATAATTTGATGCAAAGCTAATTTTATATAGTTTAGTTTTATTTTAGTTGTTTTTTTTTCCTTAATTACATTTTCAACACATATGTAACATAAACATTTTTATATTAGTGATTTTTTTTAACTATTAGATCGACAAAATCTGATACATAATCTAAATTTTTCCTAAAATTCCAAATAATATTATGTAAGAACACAAAGAAATGCAATTTTATGAGATTCAAACTCCGAAAATCAAAAACAACAACTGAGACACTTACCCACTAGACTAAAATACAAATTGTGAAAGTTTAAAACATATGAGTAAGGGATTTACAGTTAGTCATGAAAAGCATAAACAAGTGAAAACTTGGTAGTAATATCAAAAGATGTGAACCATTGATAATATGATTCTTGTTGTATCTACATGAATGTTGTTTTTTAATGGTTAAGGATTAAGATGTAGAGAAAAGGTTAAAATAAAAAGAAATGAAGAAAATGGAAACCAAACAGTTGGCAAGAGGAAAGAGAGAGAGACTGAGACACGTTAGTTAAGTTAAGTTAAGTTAAGTTAAGGGTTAAAGAAAAAGCAGCCTTTGGAAGTACTTCAGAGCCCAACTTCCCTGCTTCATACCTTCCTCTCTTTTGTCCTTTTTTGCTCTTTATTATCTATCTATCTATCTATCTATTATTTTATAATAAGTGTTCACAATAATAATAATACTTCAAAACTCTGAATGAAGAAGTAAATGTTGAACACTCAATAATAATAACAAAATCTTATTGGTTTTGTCTATTAAAACTCTCTAAGAGATACAACATATATCTACTTGGTCGTCTTAACTAACACTCAAGATAAGAACGCACACACATACACATACACATACACAAAGCACATGCATGTCTATGCATACCATACGTACAATGAACGATTCACTTACATTATTGTTGAATATGATATAGATATATTTATTTGATAAAACTAATTATAGATATGTGGAAAACATAATGAAAGAAAGAGAGGTGTGTGGTACCAATCAGGGTGAAGAAGAGCCAGTAGAAAAGTGACACGTATATATAGATCACACTGAGGATGTGATCATAAATTAAATTGGAATATTAGAAAGAATGAATGTGAAAATGAAATTTGGGATGATTTATGTGGTAGTGTTTGATTCCACCACCAATTATGATGTCCTCTATTCAGATTTTAATCACTTGACTCAGACCTGTTTGTCTCTCTTCCTGCTCTTCAATCTGACCCCATCTCCATAAGACAGTCTTTTTTTATTTCATTATCAACATTTCTTCATTTTCGAGTTTTTCTTTAATGGCTTCAAGTCTCCATTTTAGAATTACAAAGACGTCTTTCAACAAATGAATATTTATCCCTAAGTTACACGAATGAATCTCTTTCCTAACTTACTTGTCGTAAAGACAAAACAAGATAAGTTTCAATCCTACTTTGGCAAATCTGAAACGGTGACTATTAACCTCAAGTATCTCTCATTGTCCCACTCACATGCCCCATTATGTAAACACTTTCTTTACTTCTCAAAGTTTTGTAGCCCTCTCTATATTGGAGTCGTACGAGGCTCATACTTAGTTTGACACACGGCACTTTACAGTCTATTGCTTGAAGATTCATCTTCTATAGATTACAAAAACACAATTCAATATTTGCTGAACCACAATATCTTCTTCTCTCATTCGTCACTGTTACAGAGACAGCGCATGTAATAAGAACAAATTATCTTTTTATTATTATTTTTTTTTGTCTTCAAGTTCTAAGCAGGAAATAACACTCATTCTGAAGAACAACAAAGCAGTGACACGATAACACGCCTGAGTCTCGATCAATCACTTAATCATGGGGTCTCTATGGCTCTCCTCCGAGCTCAACTCTTAGGTTGTCATACGGATACACTCTTGGTGTCTGCAACAACACAGTAAGAGATGATCATGAAATGGAAATAATAAGTACCACAATGGTAACAAAGAAACACATTAACAGATAAATTAGGATGCCACAGAACAACATCTAGAGTCAAAGAAAAGAAGCAGCAATTTATCTCGTGTATAGACAAGAAGACATAGAGTGACGTCTTAGCCCCAATGTGCTGTTTTACTTTTATAATTTTTAATCCTTTAAAACAACACTAATCCTTTGATACCACATCTATGAGTCCAGGCAAAGTGGCGAATAAGAGAACTAAGTCATTAATATAAGGAGTGCAGGCTGATACACCTCTAGAGGCTCCAATTTTTGTTCTTACACGCATATAAGCTTAAGCATTATATTTTGTGGTAACCAATTCTGACCAGATAACGCAACGTGGATATAAGATTCACCTATTCGAGTACTTAGGTGAAAAGCAAACAGCAAGAATTGTTTCTGTTCATAAACAGGCAAGATGCAAAAGGTGAAAGCATTGTGTTATGTGGTATATTTTGGTAGATTCTACGCTCTATGGCTTCGAGATAAGAAGGTGAAAGCAATGTTTGGATATAAGATCCATCACTTTACAAGTACTTTGGTCAGAAGCACAAGCAAACAGAAAGAGTTGCTTCGGTTCATAAACAAGCAAATGCAAGAAGCTGAAATGTAAATCTAGTGGCATTACGTAAAAGAAGAAAAGAAGATTGACCCCAAAGTCTGTTGAGTGAGTTATTTCTGGTGGATTCTAATCACAGAAGAATAAGCCAATGTGGAAGGTATTAATGTTTCAAGCCCCCGATCCAATCGGGGGATCGAATTGATTATAGGGTATTTTTTTACCCGGTGTGAGATATCACATTGTTTGAGGAACCCTAGATGCTGTCGGAGTAAAGGATCGTCAACAAGGGCGTTCTAGTGCGTTGTAGATTCTTATTCAGAGTAGAGATCACATAATAGCAGGTGCAAAAGGATAGATTATTATAGCAAAAAGGAAACAGCAGTGGCTTATAAGAAGTTGAAAGATTTTCACTTACAAATGGAACTTTGGAAGCTTTGTCATTGAGAACAGCGAGGAGACCGAGAGTCGCAAAGAACCCTAGACCACCACACAACCATCCTAATGCTTCATACTGGTCATTCATCCAAAATCAGTAATGAAAACAAACCTTTTTAAGCAGATAAAAATCACAAATCAAAACAAAACCTTTCCAACGGTATCAGCAATCCGATCTATGCAAGGTTCTGGATACGCAGTCCCGTTGTCCCACATCAGCTCGTCGTTAACCGGAAGCTGAACCGTAGACAAAAGAAAATCAAGTTCCCAAAATTGAAAGAAAATTTGAGGGAGAAATTTACAGAGAAATTGATTGACTCACGGGCTTATCGGGGACGATGTGTTTGCCGACGGGAAGACCCATTCCGGCTCGTTGACGGAGAGAAGAGGCGACGGATCGGGCAACGACGCCGTTTCCGCCCATGATTCTTGAGGCCACACCGCTCAATCTTCCAGCCATTTTCGATCTCTCAGGTTTTCTTCTCTTTGGGGATCCAAATCACTCGATTAGACGGAGAGACGCAGTGCTCAACGAACGATTCATCACTAAAACGCTGTCGTTTGATTATCTGTTTGGAACAGAAATTGTGACTTTCTATGGACTATTGGTTTTGAAAAGGCCTCAAGTGAGCCCATTAAGTGGCCCAATGTGTGTAGAGCCTTTAGAGTTTGGTGGAGTTGATAAAATATGAAATATAGTCCCAATCATGTGACTGATCCCTTCCATTCTCCAAAACAACATTGTTTAGCTCTTTTGATTCTTACTGATCATTGTTCAGAGCTGATTTAGTATGTGGATAAATGATTTCACACAAGTGGTAAGTAATACTTGGGTTGTTATCTGTCTGTGTGTTATATAAAAACAATTAGAAGAGCAACAAGGTAATCAATCTCAAGCAAAACATGACAAAAGTCTAAGCTTTGTAACTGAAGATGAAATGTAGGAGAAGAACTGAGGGAATTGTGCTGCTAAGCGTTGATGTGGGTTGAAGGAGTTTCCATTGATGATGCAGTGCCAGAGTTTGCAGTGTGTTGTGAGAAGATACAAGTTCGGCAAGTGGGACAGGAGGAGCGTGTAGAAAGCCATTTGTGGATACACTTGACATGGAAACCATGTTGACATTTCTCCAACACTCGGATGCTCTCTCCTTGTTCGAATTCCGATAAGCAAATGGCACACTCTGCTTCAGCACCCGCAAGCTCAAGGTCAGAGGAGTAGACAAGTGTAGGAGTTGTAGCAGATGAGGATGAAGCAACCTGTTCAGGGTCAGACTTGTGGTCATCGTCTTCAGTAGTCTCGAGAGTTGGTCGAAGAAAGCAGCGGATTGCTGCGTAGAGAGCGAGAGCAGAGATGAGAGCAGAGACAAAGAGGATAAGAAGGACTGAAGCGTTGGCTTGGAAGTCGGAAGAGCTGGAGTAAGGCTTCCATCTGCAAGTATGGGAGTTACATGTTGGAGTGGCAGCAGAGGACAATGGTGGTGAAGCTGCAGCTACTAGCAAACGCATCTTAAATTTGTATGTTGTGCTTCAGAGATAGCCTCACCTTATAGAGGAGGAGTGTAGGGACAATGATGACGATTCTAGTGAAGTCTTGAAGCTGAGAGAGAGTAGGATGTTTCGTCTTTAGTTTGAGGACTGTAACACTCAGCTTCTCTCTCTTTTGGTCCACTTCACATAAATATGGATATTAATAGATGACGATGGGATTGCTCTTTGTTTCTCCGGTGGCTTATCAACATCCACATGTTTACCACCTGTCGACCTTACACTCAGTTGCCTACATTCTAGGCTAATTTGTATAGAATTAAATTCGTTTTTTCATGTTGGAATTTGTCAATATACGGAATTTGGATAAAAAGGAGAAAGACAAGAACAAAATACACTTCATTGTTTCTTTGTCACTCTCTATATCACTCAGTTTTTACATTTTTTCTTTCCTTTTGGATAAAAAGAAACAAAACCCCAAATTAGAAAAAGAGGGTGAAATGAAAAGAAAGCTAGCTATAAGAACAATCAAAATAGTAATTAAGTAAAAATAAACAGCTTTAAGCTTTTTGAACCATTAATTTTGTTTCCTCTTCTAAAGACTCTCTTGTGATCTTCATGGTATGTATTTCTCATTTCCCTAAGCTGCAATTCCTGTTTCACCACCATTTTCATATGATTCATCAGATTTTCTGTTCATATCTCAGATATAGAAACAAAAATAAGACTTCATGATTCATACCTCCGTTTGGTTGCCTGTTGATGTATCCAGCTGGTCCTCTAGACATGAAGTCCAATGCTCCCATTCCCAATCTTTCCTCCGCCTTTGGAGGCAGTGATAGCCACGTTGAGTCGCTGTACAGAGAGTCTGTCTCCAAGTTGTTTGAGCCGCTGCCATAACCACCAACATGAGCTCCTCTCATTGCTTCTAATCCTACGCCTCCTCTCTCACCTTGGTAGCTGTTACGTGCACGTGCAGCTGTTCCCCAGTTGTCTCCGATGCTGCCTAGTGAAGACATTCCAGAGTTTCCATTGAAGCTGTTTCTTGATATCGGAGAGTTTGACATGTAACTTAGACCACCATTTCCCCATAAATGGTTCTTTGTTGCTGCATTCAGAACACTGCCACTAGCTCCTCCCGCTGACTCAATCTGGTTACCATACCTGCTGATATTTGCAGCATACCCAGGACTAAAAGGTCGTCCAAAGCCTCCGCTGGGACCAGATCCATAGCTCTGAGTCTGGTTTGGCTCAAAATTCAGCTCAATACCGTATCCATGTCCAAAGGGTGAGAATCCGCCCCTATTACCTACTGCTGGACTGTACCTAACTTCAGGTTTTACTCCATAACCGGAAATTGGAGTCGGGCTTAATCCTTGAGTGTACTCATTCAGCAATGTACTGATTCTACTACTGGCAAAGCTATTTACATTCATTTGGTTCCGGATTGAGTTAAGAGCCATTTCCTTAGGAACAGCTAGCTTGACCTCCACCATCTTACCATTGAGTTCGTGAAATGTTCTCTGCAGCACTTTGTCAACAGCGTCCTCAGAGTCATATGAGATGAACCCAAAGCCTCTCGGGCGCTGGGTTCTGTGGTCATACATGACAACAACATCAGTGATGATCCCAAACTGAGCAAAATATTTCCTGAACTCAGCCTCCGTAACCGATGATGCCAAACCTCCCACAAAGATCTTCTTGGTGTTAGCTGGGCCAGGTGATCCCTGGAGACTGCTGTTGCTTTTGTTCATTACAGCGTGATCATCTCTGGGAACAGCCTTCTTTGCCTCAACCTGTGATCATGGAGTAAAGCAACACATCACTCATCTCCGCTACTACAATACTTTAGGATCACAACAATGAGAGAAAAGCAGTGAGATGAAACACCAAGAAATGATTCAAGTTTTGACATTCATACTTGTGAATGTGAAGTTTTGATGAAAATCTAGATATATGAGAGAGGCAAGCTGAGTGTCTATAGCAGAGTGATTGAGAAACATATAAAATAGCCTCAAAAAACAGGAATAAACAAAAGCTTAGCTTAGAGGAGCAGCAACATACAATGAGGAAGACTGAAAATGGAAGCAATGTAGGAATGTTTTAACTTACAATTTTACCATCAATAACATGTTTAAGCAAAACGAGTCTTTCAGCAACATTGGGATCAGCAAAGACAACAAAACCAAAGCCACGAGCACGACCAGTAGCTCGATCTTTCATGATCACAGCTTCTAGAACATCACCAAAACTCTGGAAATAATCCCGAAGACGATCTTCGGTGGTCTCCCAAGAGATTCCACCGATGAAAAGCTTACATGATTCCATTTCCATTTTATTCTGCTTAAGAAAAATCAAATAAGAGTTGTTCCTTAATGGGTTCTAATAAGCTGAAGTAGTCGATCTAAATGAAACAGACCTTGAGAAGGAAGGAGGAAGCAAAAAAAGCAGCTGGGTCTGTGATCGGATACCGTGAACCGATCGACCCACGATTCTAGATTCCTGCAAAACAACAAGGAATAATCAAAAATGAAGAAGAAGAAGAGAATCAAAAGAAGAGAATCAAAAGAATACCGAAAATAGAGAAGAAGAAGAAGAAGAAGACTGAAATTGAAATCTAAAGAGATTTGGAGGAAATGAGAAAAGCTTTAATAAGAGAGGCTAAGAACTCCTCCTTTTCCTCTCCTCCTTCCTTCTTTCTCTCTATTATCTTTCTTTTTTTTTAGAGATTTTTGGATTTCTGCTCAATTTTTTTTTTGGATGGAACAAATTTTATGAGATGAGAAATTAGCACAAAGCTCCTTCTTACGTTTTTTTTTTCTTTTTTAAAAATTTTATATAAACAAAAAAAATACAGCAAAAAAAATGGAATGTTTGGTTATGGTCTCTTCTCTTTCTCTTCTAGGAGAAGACCACCATTTTCCATTTGAGTCATTTCTTCTCTTTCTATTCACTTTCTATTATTTACTAATCCACCCTTTATTTCTACTTATTCCATTTTTTACCCATGTTATAATATTGATTAAGTTGTGTTGATTTCTTCCTTGTTCTAGATTACTATTAATGTCACATCATTATCTTTAATTAATCCACCCAATTTGAAGGCATGGATTGTTATCAACCATATATATAGATGCAACATGTGATTTATTTTTCAGACCATCATTTCATTTCACTCTATATATTTATATTTTTGTATTTGTGCTTTACTTAATTAAAAATGTAATTAAATAAAAAAAGCTTTTTGGGAATCAAAAGTGGGGAGGAACATGGGGAATGGTTGATGATGATAAAGATTGCCATCCCATAAAATTTCTATGTCCCTTCTTTCATTTTTTTATTATAAATTATTTGAATACACAAAGTGTATTTTTTATCTACATTGGATCACAACTAGTCGGTTCATTAGCCATGTTCCTGCATAATGTTGGCAGTGGGATTCGATCTTTGGATGTGCATATGCTTTTAGTAGACTTACCGTATGTCACTAAGCTAAAAGCCACTTGTATGCAAAGTAAGTGTATATAAGTATCTAATAATATTATAATAACAATAATTGATGAGGCAACCCAAGTGGAAGATGTTTCAAGTACATTACACAAAGCCACTCTCCTTATAATTACCAGCTTTCTTAACTTACTTTTTCTCATCATAATTTATTAATTAATTTGGCCGTCCAACGTTAATCTAGAGTTGAATAATTGAGATCAACTACTATTATATAAGCATTATAGACATGGTCTATTGCTTCATTAGACACCTAAACTTGGAATTCAGTATCCTCCATTTGGACCATTTTACATTACATAAAAACAGCCTTACTAAATCGGGAATTATAGCTTTATTACATACCCATAATTAGTAATGAGCATGACAAAAACCCATTAACTTTGTTGGGCCTACAATTTGATACGCCGCATTTATAAAGTCACCTTACAAGGCCCATAAGGCCCATATTATTAAGGCCCACGTAGGTTTTCGATTAGGCTACTCTGTTTTCTGCTTCGGACCTGAAGATCCCAACTCACGCAGTCGCAGAGTCGAAGAAGGTATGTTCAATAAGAGCTCTCCCTTGGCGCTTCCATTTGATTGGAAATTCTTCCACTACAAACGATTTCGTTGTTTTTGTCTCAGATGCATTCCATTAGGAGCTCAATCCTGCAACACTTGAGACTAAGAGTCTCTGTCAGACCCATGTTTCTTCTTGAGAATGAAAATGCTTTGAAGAGTTTTTGTAAAATGAATTTCACATCAGCAGCTACAGATGGAGGAGGAGGAGGTCAAGATCAAATATTGAGCAGGGTTATTGAATTGGTGAAGAAATATGACAAAGCTAACACATCTAAGGTAAAACTACTGCTGTTTCTTTGTGTGTATATTGTTTTGGTGAAATGTTTTGTTTGTAATAGATCTTAGTTACTTACAGGTTACTGAAAGGGCTGATTTTCAGAAGGATTTGTCTCTGGACAGCTTAGATAAGGTGGAACTAGTAATGGCTATTGAAGAAGAGTTCTCCATTGAAATCCCTGACGAAAAAGCAGATAAGCTCACTTGTTGTGCTGATGTTGCAACCTACATTTTCTCTGAAACTCAGCTCAAAGAGACTTGAGTTTAATGTTCAGTTAAGTGAATGTTTAAAGATATACTCTTTGTCTTTGCTTCAGCAAATTTTATATGTTAGTGCTGCTCAACACTTCATCTGATATATTCACGACTACTCAATGCATTTACACGTATACTTTTACACTGGGAATCTGATAAACAATGTCGATAGGAAGACTCAACTCGGTTCTGTGACTGAAGCGCCACCCAAACAAACGAGGACCAAAAAAGACAAACGCTTTTCACAATTTGGAGCTGCTGTTTTTTGTCTAGTTCTTTTTATTGAAATGTTGACACCACGAGCTTGCTATGATCTTGAACTATAGCCCTGTAATCTGATCTTGCCTGCTGTGTAGAGACGGAAGCCATTGGTAGAGGAAACAAGTTTGATACGTTGGTGTATATTGGTAGAAGTGTGATAGCATCTATAGAGCTTAGGAACATATACTGGCTTGATGAAACATGTGTTTTCGAGGTCTGGAATAGCATGGAGTTGGGAGGGAAGATCGATTTCAAACTCTCCCAATTCATCTGTAACAGCTTTAATCCATTTGGACCTCTTTTTGGATCCACCAGTGTGGCATTTGATGGCAACAGTGGCACCTGTGTGCAGAAGATCATGTAAGTAAGAAGCATGAAACAACAGACAAAAAACATGAAGAAAGAAATACCTGGAATAGCAATGGAAGGAAGGTGAAGAGGTGAAGTGTCACAGAGAAGAGATCCGGTTATAATGACAGAGGAGAGTTTCTGTTCACCATAGCCAGCCATCTCAACCATTTCCGTTCTGGTCCATATATCCCCTTCAGTAACTGCAAATGCTCGGTTGAATAAGAAGAAGATAAAGAAGAAGCAGAAGAGGAAGAAGAAGCTTTCCATTAATAAAGAAGAAAAGAGGACTATATAAGAAAGGCTTTGAGTGGAAATGAAAATGTTTGCTTATAGTTTGGTTTAAGAAAAGAAAAGAAGATGTATGAAATGTATATATACAAGAGAAGCTAAAGAAGAGGTAAGGGAGAGAGAGTCTTTGCGTGGGTTAAAGTCTCTCTCTTTTTACCTTAAGCTAGAGAGGGTCAGAGTCTTTATGTCCAAATAAGTTGTTCAATGTTAAAGGACACAGAGTAGAAAAAGTGATTCATGGCTGAGTTTGAGAGGTGAATGAAGAGAGAAAGAGAGAGAGACGGCACTTGGAAGCAATTACTGAGTGGTTCGCCTACTCTTTTTCAGTCTCTTAATTAAATTATTTATTAATATTTGGTGCAACGTTTGTGTTTAATGTGACGTTCCTCCTTTTCTTTATTACTTCCTCTTCTTAAATCTCTATTTGGAGTAGTCAAACCGTAACCATATATTTTCAAGCCTACCCCCATCTCTACTGGATGGAGTCAAGAATGTGGTAAGGAAGGGAAGAGAATGGGCCTATGCATGAACTTTAATGGGCCTATTAAGTTGAGAACTGGCCCATTAGGTTTAATATTATTAAGGGATGTCATTAATTAACAGAGCTTGAGATGGTGATTATGGTTAAACTAATCACGTTGAAAAAAAAGAAACTGAGTTGCTATTCGTCTGGTGGTTAGAATAATCTAGGTAATGATTTGACACTACGGTTTCTATTCGATGCATTATAATAGTTTAAAAAAGTAATTTTAAGAATGGGCCCATGGAGCGAGGGAAGATCGAGACCGTCAAATGTGGGCAAAACTGGACCCTTTTTGTTCTAAATTTTGCAACAGCTGTCTCATCTCATTGGTCGATGCAAAACCCCACCACAAGCCATTCAATCTCATGATCCAACCCCAAAAAAAAAAAGAAAAAAAAAGAAGTGAAAATTGACCGATGGGTCGTTGAGTGGCAGTTACTTCTGTTTCCACAAGGCCCTCACTTATTCTCCGTGTATTCCACGCGCTATATTCTCTCTTTTGTTTGATAACCACTCTCTGCTTCTCCGCGTGGTCTCAAGACAATAGATTGGCGGGGTCCACGACACGTGTCAGTGTCTTAAAGGGCTAGATCATTCCAATCCAACGGTCTTTTACGTATCCAGTTGTCAGAATCTTATCAGAAATGGATGGTTCATATAAGCTTACGTGTCATATGAACAGAAGTCGTGCATCTTCGCTTTATATAAACTCCGGCGACTCTTTCACCACTGTGTACAAATCTCAGCCGACACTAAAACGAACGCTTCCTTTCTAAAACCCTAATTCCTCGCTTCAGTCTCTTCCTCCACTCAAGTCAACCTTCCCGCTTGATTTTGATTTTGTATTACTGATGATTTGAAGAACAGAGTTCAAAGTTTCCATTTTTAGTTTTTTTTTTCTTGTTAATTCCAGAAAAATGGGGGATTCCGATAGGGATTCCGGTGGAGAGCAAAACGGTAACAACCAGAACGGACAGTCTTCGTTGTCTCCCAGAGAGCAAGATAGGTTCTTACCGATCGCTAACGTTAGCCGGATTATGAAGAAGGCTTTGCCTGCTAATGCTAAAATCTCCAAAGATGCTAAAGAGACGACTCAGGAGTGTGTCTCTGAGTTCATTAGCTTCGTCACGGGAGAGGCTTCGGATAAGTGTCAGAAGGAGAAGAGGAAAACCATCAACGGCGATGATTTGCTTTGGGCTATGACTACTCTAGGGTTTGAAGATTATGTCGACCCATTGAAAGTTTACTTGCAGAGGTTCAGGGAGATCGAAGGGGAGAGGACTGGACTGGGCAGGCCACAGACTGGTGATGAGGCTGGAGACCATCAGAGAGATGCTGTCGGCGATGGCGGTGGCTTTTACGGTGGTGGTATGCAGTATCATCAACATCACCAGTTTCTTCACCAGCAGAACCATATGCATGGAGCTCCAGGTGGTGGTAGCAACGGTGGAGGTGGAGCTGCCTCCGGTAGGACAAGGACTTAAAAGATTGGTGAAGTGGATCTCTCTATATATAGATACATACATACGTATATACACTTGCTATTCTTATGACCCATAAAATATTTGCAATCTTAAATCTGTAAGGTATCTTGTGATGGAACAAACATTGAGGGGTTGGTGATGTAAAATCAGATGTGCATTGAGGGATTGGAGTTTGTGTCTGTGTAGAGAGGATCGTGTGTGTTTGCTGTACATTTGGGTTCGCTAACGAATCTGGTTCCATTTACTCTTGTATGTAACTAAAGCCATTGTATTGAATTTGGATCTCATTGAATGCATATGTTTCCATTATGGATGGTTTGATGTTTAGGTGAGGACTAAGTAGATTCAAAGACACGAGTTGTCTTTCTGGCTGAATAGTCTCATCAGATGACAGTTTTTGTGGTAGCATTCAGTAATCAGCGAAAATGAGCATGTGTATAACGTTATTGATCTTATAAATTGGATCTCACAGAATGTAAATGTTTTCATCTCGATTGGTCTTGATGTTTTGGTGAGAGCTAAGTAGATTCGAATGTCAAAATGCTTACATAGAGAGGCAGCAACGAATCCAGTTTTAATGGAAACTGTGAGGATTGCTTTGTTTGTTGAGAAAGGTCAATGGCGGGAATGTAAGTCGCGAGAGTTGAAGTACAATATACCATGTTGGTCAGGTGCTGAGACGCGAAGAGGAGTAAAGCCTGCGTAGTCTCCATTGGTTTTAGCAGAGCAAATTTCTGTCATATACCTCAAGAGCTCATGCTTCTGTACAAATGGTTGTTTCGTATATTCCTCCCATGGCATCCACTGCACCAAGTTCCCATTTGCACAAAAATGAAGAGATATGTAAGTGCTTTGGTGGTTGACACTCGAGAGTCATTGAAAGGGAGAAAAAGTTACCCGAGCTGCCTCTATCTCTGTCTCCTGCGCATTGATCTCTAAAGAACGAGGCTTCAACATGCACATAAAGAACAAATCTGACTTCTCAAAGAAAGCTTTGTGTGTCTGTCTACCATAACTCAAAACATATAAGAGTCAGTTATGTTGCAATGTAAGCATAAGATGCGTTCGGAGTAGGAGTTGCAACCTAAACGCCAGTATTTGGACAAATTCTGTATCCACCTGATAACATACAAATCCAGAAATGAGTGTAATTAGCTTTTGGTTTCATTTAAAGTGTACAGAAAATGATGACAATGCTAAGGACAAAGAAAGCTTACCCCAGTCTCTTCTTTCACCTCTCTGACCGAGCCATCATGGATATATTCCCCCTGAATCAACACAAAGTAGACATCAGAAGGTTGAACCCAGTTATGTTCTGATATTGAATAAAAAGAAGCACCTCATTCACTACACCAGTGGGAAACTTCCAAATACCTAGGCCTTTAAATCGTCCTGTCTTCTCTTGAACCACTAGAACCTTTGGATTCAAATACAGAAACAGAGATGTCATCCATTCTTGGAGATGTTCCAAAAAGATACACTGAATTTATGGTTTTTTCTTTATCACACCTCTTTATTGTGGTTAATGACAAAGGCACCAATGCCAACACGGTGAGATGCATTGGCAGGAAGCGTGTCACCTTCTTTGGGAATCCAATACACAAGCATCAAGTAGTCTTTCTCCGCATGATGAAACCAGAATCCCTCCTACACAACCATTTTTTATGAAATGAAAAATCTCTAAACAGTTAACATAGGGGGTTCAAGTTGCAGATTTAGCATCAGGTAACGACACCTTAACAGCAGTTTCAGCAAGACCAACAAGCTCTTTTGGCAGTTTGATCCACACTCCTTTCTTACCCTGCATACACAAAAACGTTTGTAGACAATCTATCATAGATATTACATCCGTTCGTAACCTATCTGGTCTATTGAGCAATGGTTAAAGTATTAAGTAAAAGCTGGTTGCATTTCTTTATCCACTTTTCCTGAAAGTACACTTTGGATAAAACAAAGTAACTTCCAGAGAGTCTCAGCTCCGCAGTAGAATACACTAATATTCAAGAGGATAAGGGCATTAACACTATTAACACCCCCACTTTTCAATAATTCTATGTAACAAATGGGTATCAATCTCAGATTCCTCACTCGCAGGCGTGTTGTGTAACAAAACTTGTCAATTTTAATCCTATCTAATGAGATAATTCTAAGGAGGAGGAAGACCTGAAGAGTCCAGCTAGAGAGAGAGGCTCGGAGAATTGCAGAGAAGGCAGAAGGATCCATAGGATGAGTCATCTCGGCCATCACACCACCGTACTTGTCTTCAACAACCGGAAGCAGAGTAACGGTGGTTGGCTCCTCCCGGGAGATGGGATTTGTGGAGGAAGAAGCGGACATGGATCTGTTCCTCGTCGTGGAGCAACTGTGAAACGCAGAGAAATCATCAGCAGGGAAACGCAGACGACGCCCATTAATATTACCACAAGAATCCATCAACAATTTGATAAAACCATAGCTTTTGGCCAAACGACAAGTCATCATCATCAGAGAGAAAACTCAAAACTTTAAAATGAAAGGAAGATAAACTGAAGGTTAATAAATGATTGAATGTGAAGGATTGAGCTTACAAAGAACAAACCTGTTCTTTGGTTTTTTAACTAACACATTTCCCTTTCGTTAAACGAATGATGAAATTTATTAAAAAAATAAAGGAACCAACTTTCACTCTCAAACGAATCTAATTTTATATTATATTTAGTAATTAAGCTTTTCTGTTAAAGATAGATTAGGAGGAATCGTCTTCTAAATGGAAAAAAATTACCCAATGAAGGAATTTCTTCTAGTTTTCCTCAAACCAATTACACAATTATCTTAATTATCAAACGTTTCTGTATACATATATGTGTCTTTTGTTAAAGTTTTTCGATTAAAGGTAAGTGTTTGACAGCTAAACAACAACAACCTACAGTGAAATAGAAAGAAACAATCAAAGATTTGAGAGTAAAAGCAAAGTTGAAGCAGAGTTAGGAGGAGAAGCTAAACAGAGAAGAAGCTTTTGAAATATGTATTGAGGCTACAAAAGATGTCGGTGGGGCAATAAGTGTTGTGCCTTGTTCTGTTTACACGAAGCTATAAACATACAAAAGCAGAGATTCGAGTTCGGGGTAAGAAAACGACTCAACTGAGAGTGAGGACATAATGGAGGTTATGTTGCTCATTTGAGGGTACAATGGTCATTTTACAATGTTGATGAATGTATTTTTTACCCTTTTGAACTGGCTTTTACTTTGCCCCTTCACGCCGCCTAATTTTATTTTTTACCTTCTCCAATGGAACTTCTCGCCGGCGACTGTCGGAAATCAGTCGACGACGACTTTGCCGTTGATGTTGACCCTTTCAATGGCTCCGACGGTGGTTGTGAGTGGGTGTATGGTAACCGTCGATCGGACTCTCACGGAAACGACAACGCTTTGGCGACGCTTGCAGACTTGGCTTCGCCTCCTCAGAAACTCAAACCCATCAGGTGTGGTGTTAAGCCTTCTTCTTCTTCGGAAGATCGACATCGTCTCGATATTCTCGCCGGAACCCTAGATAGGTTACCGGAAATGGGATTTCTTGGAGATGGCTGTTTTGAAGCTCCTTTAGGATCGAAGATTGCTGATGTGGAGCAAAGTGGTCAATTAACTGGTGGGTTTACAAAGAATGATCCTCTTCCTCTTCAAATTGAGTTTCGACCTCGAAATCGCTCTTCTTGGGATGCTCTATCTCTCAGGTTATAATGTACACCACTCAATGTTATTTTGGTTTTTTTTTAAAATATACGAATTCTGTGAAATAGTGTTACTTTTGTTGAATGTCTCAGCTTAAAGCATTCAGTTTGGTAGATTGTAGCATTCAGACGTCATTGCAATCTTTTACAGTTATAGTTTATTCGATTCTCAGTGTTGTTCTGTTCTACAGATAGTTATTTGGATTCTTAGGAGATTATTAGTCCATAATAGTTTTGACAAGCACTTCCAACTGATGATTTTGCAGTTCTTCTGCTGAAAGCGATAGTGATTCTTCCCCAGGCGTTCGCAAGACTGTCACTGGTAAAAGAAAGCGGAAAACAAGGGTAAAGCTGGAGCACTTCTTGGAGAAGCTGGTGGGGCGTATGATGAAGCGGCAAGAGAAGATGCATAACCAGTTGATTAACGTGATGGAGAAGATGGAGAGCGAGAGAATACGTCGTGAGGAAGCTTGGAGGCAGCAGGAAATTGAGAGGATGAAACAGAATGAAGAAGCACGGAAGCAAGAGATGGCACGTAGCTCGTCTCTCATCTCTTTTATCAAAACTGTTCTCGGTGAAGAGATCGAGATCGAGACCCCTGTAGTACCCTCTGAGTCCCTTCAACAACCACTCCAGAGTCTTCCTAAACAATGTGAAGACGTGAAACATTCACGTGAATCCGCTCAGAGACAAGGAGAGATCAAGTTTGGACTTGGAAACGGCAAAAGGTGGCCGCAAGAGGAAGTACAGGCATTAATAATCACGAGAAGCGAATTGGAAGAGAAGACGGGGATCCACAAGGGTGCGATATGGGATGAGATATCAGTAAGAATGAAGGAAAAAGGGTACGAAAGGTCTGCTAAAAAGTGTAAGGAGAAGTGGGAAAACATGAACAAGTACTACAGGAGAGTGATGGAAGGTGGGAAGAAACAACCTGAGAACAGCAAGACTCGCTCATACTTTCAGAAACTTGGAAATTTCTACAAGACAAACTCCTCTGGATAGAGGGAGGAATGATGGTTCTAGTTTTAATTTAGGTTTTTAGCACGCAGAACGGAAACTTGTAGATGATTTCTCGGGTTAATTTGATTTTGGTCTAGTTTAAGTCTTATGAGTGAAGTGTATCTGTATGATGTTGAGTTTAGAAGGTTCGAATAAAAGAGAATTTTGTTGGTAACGGCTACAGCGGAGAAGAGAAGGATCCTCGTTCACATCGACTGTGTCTGCCACGTTGTGGACTTTGTGAGGTCTACAATTACAAATGCTGACACCTGCCAAAACACTCTCTCTCTTTCTCGCCTCTCTTATTGTCTTCAAATGCTTCTTAATTTGGAGCATCCTTTAATTTATTATATTCACAAACCCGAAGTCGTGAACTTGAACAAGAATATGGAACGTGGAGGCTTCCATGGCTATCGCAAGCTCTCTCTCAACAACACCACTCCTTCTGCACCAGGTTGTGCCATTATCTATCTCCCTCCCCTTTTGCAGGCTTCTTCATTCCGTTGCATGCAAAACTATTCTCTCATCTTGTTTTCTGCAATCCCTCATGATATAGCTTTTGTCAGTTTAAAGCAAGTGTTATAATGGTGCATGCAGACGTCATAGAACTCTCAAACTTCTTATTACTGTTTTTATTTTCTTGGGTTTATCAGGTAAATTTTTGATGGCAGAGGCGAGCATGCGTCTCCCAGAATTCAACGAGCCTAACAAAACCAGTAATGGCGGTGAAGAGGAGTGCATGGTGAGGGAGCAAGACAGGTTCATGCCTATTGCTAACGTGATACGGATCATGAGGAGGATCTTACCCGCCCACGCCAAGATCTCAGACGATTCTAAGGAGACGATCCAAGAGTGTGTCTCGGAGTACATCAGCTTCATAACAGGCGAGGCTAATGAGCGGTGCCAGCGGGAACAGCGCAAGACCATCACTGCAGAGGACGTCTTGTGGGCAATGAGCAAGCTCGGTTTTGATGATTACATCGAACCCCTCACATTGTACCTTCACCGCTACAGAGAGTTGGAAGGTGAAAGAGGGGTTAACTGCGGTGCTGGATCCGTTAGTATCACTAACGGTTTAGTGGCCAAGAGGTCTAATGGGAGCATGGCCGAATATGGAGGTTACGGGACTGTGCCAGGGATTCACATGGCACAGTACCATTATCGTCATCAGAACGGGTTTGTCTTCAGTGGTAACGAAGCTAATTCTAAGATGAATGGGTCATCATCAGCAGCAAGTGGCGCTAGAGTCGAACTGTTTCCGACTCAACATAAGTATTAAGAACAATGGCTAATAACGTTGATAGCTGACAGAGGAAAAATCATAACTTTAATAGGCCCAGCTTCTAGTGTATGAATTAAAGTTTAAGCGAAACCTAGTATGCTTTCTCTTTGTTTGTCATCTACTTGAAAGAGCATGGTGTTTTCATCTGATCTGTCTAGTGGTAAAAGTGTATTAATAAAGCATTAAGGTTTCAATATCAATATGCTTCTGATCTTTAACATTGGAATTGACAATGAGGACTCAACGATCACACATATTAAGGGCCTAAACATTTCAGATTCCTTTTCAGCTCCAAAAAAGTCAGAGTTCAACAGAAATTGAAGCATCACTCATGCAAAATCTTTATCGTCTAGCTACCACCTTCCAGAGGAACTTCAACGCATACCTTTTTTCTGTCCACAAGATCATGTTTATCTGGACTCTCCTCCACATCACCCTCTTTGCCTCGTTTCTCTTGAGAAAGAGATTCCAATTTCGAACAATCAACTGGATCAAGTCCGCTTCTTTTCCTCTGAGGAATTACAGTGAAGAAGGATGTTTTCCAGTCCTTTGTCTCTAGAAACTTCACGAGTATCTCCAGAACTTGATTCACAGTGAGAACCTAAATTTAACATAAATCCAAATTTCACAATAGGGTCTTGCTTAAGAAAGTATAGGCAATACAAAACTGGAAAACGCTGGCATTGGAGCTCGATTTGTTCAAAAAAGAGACCTTTTTTTTGTGAGACAAATAGAGTGGTTTTTTCAGTTACCTGTGAACTTGACATTTTCATATACTCTCCAATAGGAAGTTTAGCTGTTTTAATGCCTTGTTCTTGTGCCTTGGTCATGGTGATTCCTTTGAATCTATTTCGATCAACTAAGCCACCGATAATGTAGATATGTTCAGGATCAAGCTCATCCAAAACAGTTTCGGAGTCAGCCGTAAGGTACACCAAATTGTCTTTCTGATCAGCCATGGCCTCAATGTAACACCTTTCTTCCTTCTCTATGAACCATTTATCAAAACCAGGAAGCTTCTCAAGCTCAGTACTCATCTTCCCTTGGACTCCTGTCAGCCATAGATGACAAGGTGAAGAGCTTTTTCCATTCACCGCATAGCAATACATAATCTGTTGAACGAGGCTAGAGATCTCTGACTCGGACATGAGATGCGAAAAGTCAACATCTACAACGATCTTTTGACCAATTGCTTTGGCTCTATTTAACCTCTCCATCTTCTTCTCCTTCTCCTCTGATCGTTTCTCCATTCTCTCCTTCCGGAGACTCTTCCTCGACTCTATCAGCTTCAGTCTCTCTTCCTCCGTCGAGTTAGCTAGTGTTTCCTCCCACTCCTTATGCTTTCTCTCAACCTCTTTCCTCTTCTGCTCCTTCTCCTGTGCTTTCTTCTCAGCTTTCTTCACTTCGTATCTTTGCTGCCTCAGCAGCTTCTTCTGAGCATTCTTCGACAAAGGTTTCTCTTCCGTCGGAGGTGAAAGGCTAACCGGAACCGGTCCAGAATCCGGTTTAAGCAGGTTATCGCAGTCGTTTCCGTCATTTTCGCTCGCCGCCGACATTGCCACGAGAAAGCAAATTGAGCAAACTCAGGGAAGGGTGGTAAAATGAAAGGGAAACGAAATGCAAAAGTCCACCAATAATGGGCCTAATTATAAGGCCCATTTAAGATGGGCTTTAGAAATGGGGCAAAAGATAAAATAGAAGAGAAAGTGGGGGACCAATAATATAAAAAGAGTAAAAACGCGGAAGCGATTAGAGACAGACACAAAGCCGTAAGTCAGCAAATCGGGCTTTTGTTGTTGTTTCGAGAGAGCTCAGATCAGATTTAGTTGCTTTCTTCCGCAGAGTGACTCTGTACACCAAATTCACACCAAGAGTTAAGCAAACAAACGCAAAACTATCTTCGTTCATGGTGGCTTGGCTCTAAGATACGAGAACAGCGTTCGTTTAAGAGTTCTCTTTTTCACTCGTCATGGCTCAGAAGCCTGAGGAGCAGTTGAAGGACTTCGGATCGAAACTTAACCCACCTCCTTCTTCCAAGGATTCCTTCCTCAAACTCTTAAAGGTGACTAATTCTCCTTCTTTCTTCTGCAATTTATACCAGCTTTCGATTTTTCGTTTGGAGGGAATTTCTCTACTTTCTCCACCGTTTAAATTCTGTCAATTTGGAAACCAATAATTTTTGTTCAGCTTTTGTAGATCTTCTTCCATACTTGGTAATGTTCATTGATTGAGCTAGTGTTTTAATCTTTGGAGTGAGTGTTGCGTTAGGGTTAGTTTGTACCATTTTTCGTTAAAGCTTGCCCTTCATGTAGATTATTTTTGCGAAATTAGGTCGCGCATAAAACTAGGGTTTGCTCCATTCTGATTGGAAGATGTCTTACCTTCTTAAACTTTTCTCGAAATTGAATTGTATGGCTTTCCGCTTGTTAGGTTTCAAATGTTCCTACGAGACCGAGCTTAATGTTTATAATTGCTCAAGTTCGGGTTTTTTCCTCTTCTGTTTTTGCTGCTGTTGTTAAATTGTCATGTTTATATATGGTTGGGCTGGTGTTTTTCTATATCCTGATTCTTGAGTTTTCCTTTGCTGGTATTGAATTGCGCTATCTTCACTACCTTTTAGACAGATGCAATGGCTACCCAAGTTATAAATCTTTATACTTAACAGTGATAGTATGTGGTTCAGACATAGTCTGCCTTCTTCGTTATTATCAAACACTTTCTGGGAATGTGATTTGATTTTCATTGGTATGATTGGAGGTGACTGGATTGTTTAGTTTCGTCAGAAATCTCTTTTCCTTAGAAAGTAATCCTGTGTGATACTATGACGAAATCGTTGAGCTTATTTGAGTCTTAATCTAGATTACTCCCAGTCTTGTTAACTTGTGTGTTGCTACGTGCAGGAAGCTGCTGTTTGTCTTTCTGAGTTGGAGCAGTCTCCACCACCAGCAGTGCTTAAGTCCATTCAGCCTTTTCTTGATGCAGTTATTAAACCTGAAATTCTCAACCATCAAGATAAGGATGTCAAGCTTTTAGTTGCAAGTTGCGTTTCTGAGATAACTCGTGTTACAGCACCTGAAGCGCCTTACAGTGATATTATCATGAAGGTTGTTTCTCCTGAATTGGTTCTGGCACTGTGATTACAGACGTGCCCACTACTGATATCTTCTGTTTCTTATCTTATATCAGGATATCTTTCAAGTGATTGTGAGCGCTTTTTCTGGATTGAATGATGTCAGTGGTCCATCATTTGGAAGGAGGGTTGTCATTTTAGAAACGGTTGCAAAGTACAGGTCATGCGTAGTGATGTTGGATCTTGAATGTGATGATTTGGTGAAAGAAGTGTTCACTACATTTCTTGATGTTGCTAGGTGGGTTTTACTTTCAATGTAGCCTTCTTGTCAGAAATTTCCTTTGATTTATATCGTCTTTTTTTTTTCCTCTCTACAAGACACTTTGAATTCTCATACTTATAATTGTGCTTTTAGTTGGTGTTGTTGGTGAGTAATACAGGTTATATATGCTTTCCGTGTTGTTTTCTTTCAATTGGGTTATATTTTCTTTCAATTGGGTTATATTGAAAGATTTGTTTTATTTCTTGTATATGCAGAGATGACCATCCGGAGATTGTTTTCTCATCAATGCAAAATATAATGATTGTTCTTTTAGAAGAAAGTGAAGATGTGCAGGAGCATCTTTTACTAATTTTACTCTCTAGATTGGGCCGCAATAGAAGTGTGAGCATTCTGATATTATTGTTTTAGGCTACTAGTATTATTCCATTGTAGGATCAGTTGTTTAAGGATACCAGACAGATAACTTTTCTGGATTTATGATTGCAGGACGTTAGAGATGCTGCAAGAAGACTTGCTATGAAAGTCATAGAGCAGTGTGCGCCAAAAGTTGAATCTGACATAAAGCAGTTCCTTATCTCTTCGATGTCTGGAGATGTGATTTCCAGCAGTCAAATTGACTACCATGAGGTTATTTTTGATTTGTACCGCTGTGCTCCGCAGGTCCTATCTGGAGTTGCACCACATCTCATCGGAGAACTTTTGGTATATTTTTATTTTGGACCTTTTCCTCTGTTCTGCATGTCAATGTCATCGTGACTCTAAAATCATGCATTTCGAGCTTTTATTATGTGTTTTGGTTGAATAGTGATTTTTATCCATTTGTTGTATCAATACTCCTCACTGAGCTCATTTCCGAGAAGATTGGTATTGAATATTTACATAATGCTTACTAACATATACAGGCTGATAAATTGGAAACTCGTTTGAAAGTGGTTGGATTGGTTGGAGAGTTATTTTCCTTGCCTGGACATGCCATCTCAGAAGAGTTCGGTTCAATCTTTTTGGAGTTTCTAAAAAGGCTCACTGATAGAGTAGTTGAAGTTCGGATGGCCATCCTTAACCATATTAGGAATTGCTTACTCTCAGATCCTTCGAGACCTGAGGCTTCTCAAATTATATGTAAGTCCTCTTTTATCATGCCTTTAGTATACTTTAGAATTGACTAATTTTATAGTATTAATACATATGTAGCTGCGCTCTGTGATCGACTTTTGGATTATGATGAGAATATCCGCAAACAAGTTGTTGCTGTTATTTGTGATGTGGCTCTGAGTGAATTAACGTCGGTTCCCGCTGACACTATAAAGTTAGTTGCAGAACGTCTTCGAGACAAAGCTGTACGTTTCAAGTATTCAGTCTGGATATCTCAAATAATTTCATGCTTAAATTTGAAGACAGTAAAACTCATAGTTCTTTTGTTTTTTAAATCAGATACTTGTAAAAACTTACACAATGGAAAGGTTGACTGAATTGTTCCGGGTCTATTGCTCACGATGTGCTGATGGGAAAGTAGGCATTGGCGAGTTTGATTGGATTCCTGGAAAAATATTGAGATGTCTTTATGACAAAGATTTCAGGTAGGGAGTTTATCTGAAACTCTAGATTTCAGGACCCTTTACTTATGTATTTATCATGTTTACTTAGTTGGAGTTAGATATGATCATTACTTTCGAGAGAGATATTCTGAATGTGTTAATTGTGTTGCAGATCAGATACAATTGAATATATTCTATGCTGTTCACTGTTTCCAACTGATTTCTCCGTAAGAGATAAAGTTAAACATTGGATACAAATCTTTTGCGGGTTTGACAAAGTGGAGATTAAAGCTTTTGAGAAAATACTGGAGCAAAGACAAAGGTCTATTTGATGGTTTTTCTTAGCACTTAATAATTTTACATGTGTTATTATCCTGTCCTTTTTACGATATTGAAGTATTATTTTGGAAAAAATTTCTTGACCTTTAGGATGCAACAAGAAATGCAAAGATATTTGTTAATCAAGCAGTCGCAACAGGTTTGACGAAACATAGTTGACTACTTTTTATTAAGTTTCTGTTTGGAATTACTTTTTTAGCTTCATCATTTTGAACCTTATGTTTCGTCTTGACGCAGAATGCTGATACTCCTGAGATGCAGAAAAAGATCCTATTTGGATTCAGAGTTATGTCACGTGCATTTTCTGATCCCCCAAAGACTGAGCAGAACTTTTTGATTCTTGATCAACTGAAAGATGCTAATATTTGGAAGATTTTGACTAGTCTACTTGATCCCAACACTAGCATAATGCAAGCATCTAAGATTCGGGTGAGAATAACATCTAGTCTGTATTAATGTTAGATTTACTTTTGATAATCTTATAACTGGTTCATAATTTGAATTTGTATGCAGGATGACATGCTTAATATACTTTCTGAGAAGCATTGTCTTTATGAATTTCTTAGCACCCTCTCTATAAAGTGTTCGTATCTGCTGTTCAGCAAGGAATATGTGAAAGAGATATTAGCAGAAGTATCTGCTAGAAAGTCTTCCAAAAATATCTTGGGCGTTCAATCTTGCCTGGACTTTTTAGGGGTAAAACTTATCTGACTCATCGTTTAAAATTCACTAGCTTTCAGTCAGGAAATTTGTTTTAGCATTTGTTATAGCCGATTAGATCCCATGCTCATTTAATTTGTTTTGTTACAAATTCGACTGTATTGATGCCCGTGCATGGAATTTTTAGCTCCTCGCATGTTTCTGTCCATCATTGTTTGATGGGGCGGAAGAAGAGCTGATAGGTTTCCTTAAAGATGATGATGAAATGATAAAGGAAGGTACTCTAAAAGTTCTGGCAAAAGCAGGTGGTACCATTCGGGAAAATCTCATTGTTTTAGCGAGGTAAAGGTCTCAATATATGTATATATCTTTATCGTCAAGCATTAGCTCACTTCTTTCACTAGTTACCTGTCTTTCTGATGTCTATTGTTTCTCCTATCATCCTCTTCAAAGTTCTGTGGACCTGTTATTGGAGAAGATCTGTGTAGAAGGTAATCGTAAACAGGCTAAGTATGCTGTGCTCGCACTAGCATCAATAACGAAGGATGATGGCCTGAAGTCACTCTCTGTTCTATACAAGGTGACAGTTCTGTTTTCTCATTTATATATTGGTTAAAAGTATGGCTATCTGTGGTTGATAATTACCTTGGGGTAATTTTGGTTTAATACTTGATTTGTAGAGACTCGTGGACATGCTGGAGGACAAGAGACATCAGCCATCTGTTCTTCAGTGTCTTGGATGCATAGCGCAGATTGCGATGCCAATTTTTGAAACTAGAGAAACTGAAGTAGTTGACTTTATTAGAAACAAAATCCTCAAGCTCAAAAGTGTATGTATTTCTCATGTTTAGTTTACTGCGAAACCTCACAATCTGTCTTTCACTGCTTTCTCAGACTTTTTTTTTTTTTTTCATTGAAAGACACTTACCTCTTTGCAGGAAGTTGTAGATGACAAAAAATTATCCTGGGAAGACAAAAGTGAAATTTGTCAACTGAAGGTTGGTACCTAGCGAATGTTTTCTTATAAGCTATATTACTTTATTTGTGGATGTTTGGTTGACCTTATATCAAAGTAATCAAGTAATATTTATCTTCTCCAGTTTGTTTTAACTATATTGTCTTTTTTTTTGTAAAATAGATATATGGGATTAAGACGTTGGTTAAGAGCTACTTGCCTTTCAAGGATTCTCATCTTCGTGTGGGTGTTGATGACCTTCTTAGATTACTAAAAAACATTCTTTCCTTTGGGGAAGTATCTGAAGATCTAGAATCAAGGTAGGCAGACATGAATGCTAAATATTGCTAAAATTTGGTTTTTCTCTATAATATGAAGGCATTTATATTCAACCTTCTTACAGTTCTGTTGACAAGGCCCATTTGAGACTTGCTGCTGCGAAGGCGGTCCTCCGCCTCTCAAGGCAATGGGACGACAAGATACCAATTGATATATTTCATTTAACATTAACAACCCCCGAGGTAGCTTCCATCAATTTGGTTTTTTATTCACACTTACATCTGATCTGGGTTCTGTTTTAATTTTTAACATTTTTTCTTACCTTCTCCTTTAGATACCGTTTCCTACAGCTAAGAAAATATTCCTCAGGAAAGTTCACCACTATATAAAGGATCGGATTTTGGAGACAAAGTATGCATGTTCGTTTTTATTCGATATCAATGGATCAAATGTTCTCGAATCAGAGGAGGTATGTCATCGCCCTTCACTTGAAAATACATATACGATGTTTCTGAGTTGAAAATGCTGACAATCTGGCTATAATTATGCGCCTGGATTGTCATACAGGTGAAAAACAACCTAGCTGATATCATTCAACATTCTTACCAACCAAAAGTGCGGAAAGTTCCTGCTCAGAGTGATGCAAATTCAGTTACTCACTACCCTCATCATATCCTTCCCTACCTGGTTCACGCACTTGCACATCATTCTTGTCCTGATGTCAAAGAATGCAAAGACGTGAAGAAATATGAGATTGTATATCGGTAAGTTGTTTTCCGATTTACCTCGACATTCCCTCACTTTTCTCATTCTCTAACTGATGTTAGTGGTTTTAGTTATTTGTTTTCTTTGTTTATACTTTATGCTTACTATTTCCAATCGTTGGTTTCAGCCAATTATACGTGATCATTTCTATGTTGCTCCATAAAGAGGGAGAAGGGAAGACTGAAGATATTGATAAGGAACAGGAGTGGATTCCTACCATTATCTCTATCTTCTGTAGTATAAAACAGTCAGAAGATGTGACTGATGCAACTAAGTCAAAGGTTGTTAAACAATTCTCTTAAGCTCGTTCTATTTTACAATAGCCATGTCGGGACTACTTTTAATAAGTATTATAAGCGTGTAATCACTCTACTTGTGGCTGTCGTGGTGCCTTGGAGCTGACATCTAATAACTTACATTAACAGAACTCACACGCGATCTGTGAGCTTGGCCTGTCAATAATCAAACACTTAACGCAGAAAGAGCCGGATCTCCAAGGGCCAATGACACCTGTATCGCTGCCTCCAATGTTGTACAAACCTTCCGAAAATATTGAAGGTGATAAGTCTCAGGTAAGAACCCAAAAGCTTTTCAAAATTGTGGGCCCAAATTTACATGCTGATCTTGTTTAAGGTATTTTTTTGCAGTCTGAGCTGTCTGTCGTGTTTGATTATAGATTTGCTGTGTTTGACCTCATATACAGTCCTGGTTTTTGTTTACTATGGGATTTTTTTATACAGGCAGGTGAAGAGAAGTTGTGGCTAGCGGATGAGACAGTCCTGGCACACCTTAGGGCTCTCGACTTGGAGAGTCATGAAGATGCATCCGTATGTTTCTCAACTTGAAAATCTGAGATGCAGTGTCTTGCGATTTCTGTAGGTATTGATATATTTTCTTTCAGGTGATACCACCCCAAACTTCAGAAGATGAGGTTATGATTGACGGGGAAAGTGATGGGAATGAAATTCCTCTGGGTAAAATTGTTGAGCGTTTGAGAGCTCAGGGAACTAAGAATAGAAAGGGAAAAAAGGGTAAACCTGTACCAGCTGAAGATGAAAATGGTAAAAATGATGTCGATGTTTTGAAAATGGTGAGGGAGATAAATCTGGATCACCTGCGAATGCTGGATAAATTTGAATCCAGTAATGGACACAAACAACCTGGTGAGAGAGCAGACACATGTGAAAGAGATCAGAAGGCTAACAAAAGGAATGCTGGTGATGCAACATCAGTGGTTTCAGTCCCTAAGCGCCGAAGATCATCTTCTGGCCATAGTCCTTTCAAGTTTTCAGATAGTGGTTCTAAAATTCCACTGAAAGCTTCTGAAGCAGAGTTGCATCAAGAGAGAGACATGGACAAAAATGTCTCCTCAGACTCGAACAACGAATATTCAGACCAAGAGAAAAGATTAGTCTCTCCCCGAAAGAGAAAGAAAAGCGTCACCTCAAAATATAACATTACAGAATCTGATTGGGCTCTCACTGAAAATCAAAGCGAAGGTGGCAACTGCAGTGAGAGGGTAAAAATTATCAATAGTAGTGTCTTACCTTTTGTATTACTTCACTCTATTTCAATTTACTGATATTCAGTCAATATGCAATTTTTCCTATTCAATCCAAAGCAGAGTAGGTCAGCAGAGAGTGGTGATAGCAAAATGAAGTCTGCCTCTGGATTAATGAAGAATCGAAAAAGAAAAAGCACATCTGGACTGGCTAAGGTGCGGACCTTTACTTTCCATTGATGTTTATTAGTGTCGCTTTTGTACTAATAGATCACTGTGAGACATATATTCTCTTGTCTGACCTAATTTCTTGTCCAGTGCTCCACAAATGAAAGTAAATTGGTAAAGGATGAACTGATCGGTTGCAGAGTAGAAGTTTGGTGGCCTTTGGATAAAAAGTGAGCATTTTTTTGAGCGATTTTCTTTGGATTGACAGTGCAAAAGTGATTCAATTGTAGTAATTCCATTAGAGTTTTTATGCTATTATTCTGACGTATATGCAAAGCTACAATGTGAAGGCGTTATTTCGTTTTATCCCCCATTCTTAGTCACATTTTGTTACTCTGAATCCATTTGTTGCATTCATTCATTTCCAACAAAAAGTGGTATTTATTCTATATTTTTCTCACTAGAAGTTCTATCTTGGTGATCTCAACAGGTTTTATGAGGGGACAGTGAAATCTTATGATTCCACAAAACAGAAACATGTGGTAAGCTTTCTGCACGTTGCTTTTTTTTTTTTTTTTTTTTTTTTTTTTTTTTTTTTTGGTTTTTTTTGTCCCCCNGGTCCTGCCAGTTCTGTACTTTATCTGTATATGATTTCGCAGATACTGTATGAGGACGGAGATGTTGAAGTACTTAACCTAAATAAAGAACTGTGGGAGCTCATAGACACGGGTGGAAAGTCTGCAAAGGTTATAAGTTTTTCTAGGTTATTGGTTTTGTTGTCAATATATCTTCACTATTTCTAGTCATCTGTCGGGTTTGTACGTTTTAGCTATAATTATCCTTACAATATTTGTATCTTCTGCAGAAGTCCAGGACATCAAAGGGTAGTTCTAATAAGAAAAGGTAATACTTTCTCTCTGCAACTGCAGATAGATGCAATTTTCTATAACCAGTTAGCCTTGTATTCTTTTTTAGTATCATATGACACAGCAATTTTATTCTTTTGTTCCGATGTTTTGTTTCTTTTAGATCTGCTAAAGGTAAGGATAAGAATTCAGATGGTTTACAGAGGGATGAAGACCCAATAACAACTACGTAAGCTAAACTCTATCATTTAAAATTCAAATGCGGGTCATTCTTTTGCTTTTACTTTTCGTTTCTGTTTTTTCTATCTTCTCCATTCGTGTTAGGCCGTTTGCTTTATCCCAGACTGCTGTTTTTTTCTAGGCCAAAAGGAAAACGAACTCCAAAGAAAGCCTTAAAACATAAACAGCCAGTAGGCTCGCCAAGAAGTCTTTCTCTGGAATATGAGAAACTAGAGAGCAGAAACAAGAAAAAACGATCTTCTGCCACGCCAGGTACACTCCATTGGACTACTTCATCCACTTTTATGTCCAACATTGATACCTTTCCCCATGGTTTCTAAATCTTATCAAACTATGTACTTACATGCCCATTCACGTACAGCAATGCAGTTAATCATACATATTACATGATATTTTTCTTAGTCAGTCTGTTTTCAAATGATATAAGTAGGTGTAGTTGCTGAGAAGAAAATGAAATCACCCAGAGAATCGGTGACAGAGGGCCCAGAATATAGTGGGGAGGCTGGGGAAGAGAAATCAGAGTCGGAAGGAAGGTCGTCAAAAGAAGGCAAGGATGACGAGGAAGTTGTAAACAAGGAAGACAGTTCAGAGGAGGCGAAAGCAGAATCGAGTGGCGTAGGTGAGGGGAAGGAAAGTGAACTTGACAACTCAGATACTGATGTTGAACAAGAAAACAATGAAATGGAGACAGAAGCTGAAGACAATGCTGGGGATGCTGAGAATTCTGACAATGAGACCCTTGTATCTACCTACCTTGCTCTTAAATCGTACAAGCAGAGTAGATAAATGATGAGTATAGAATTCTGATGTGTTCACTTTTGAATGCGTGTGCAGGGAGCGTGGAAAAGTAAAGTGGGTAAGTCAAGATCGAGAAAAGCAATATAAGTGTGTGGTGTCGTATGCCATAATGTAGAAGAAATATTGCGATGTTGGCGGTCTCTGGATTGCTTTGGTGTATATGTGGTAAAATTGTGAGATTTGTAGGGTTAGTGATGATATATACTTGTTCTAACCAGCATGATGGAATGAATAAATAGGCAAAAAGGAGCTCCTCAAGAAGCTTATGTGGTCATGTATTGTAGTCTCTCTGTGTGTTTATTTGTAGGGTTGTTTCATGTTTTCTTCTGTAATATTAACAACCTTATATTCCTTAACTCGAAAGTATTTTTCTCTTTTCAACATTGAAATTACTTTACCACTTTCGTATACCCTTTTGCACCCACTCTAGTTTATATTTGATATTTCATACATTTTACATTTCTCGGTTTTATACATTTTTAGTAAATTTGTTGGTTATAACCTTCAACAAATATATTTTTCACCCATATTTTTAGCTTACTTTTGATGTTTTATAGATTATACATTATTTGGTTTTTATATTCACTTTTGGTAAATCTATGGATATAGCTTTCACAAAATCAATGTTCACCCATTTTTAGTTCATTTTTAATATTTTGTAAGTTTTACAATTTTTTGGTTTTTATACTCATTTTTGATAAATATATGGGTTATAGCCTTCAAAATATCTTGTTTCACCCACTTTTAAACTTATTTTTGAAATGTTATATATTCTGCATTTTTTGGCTTTTATACTCATTTTTGGTAAATTTGTGGGTTATAACTTTCATAAAATCAATTCTCACCCACTTTTTTGCTTATTTTTGATATCTTGTACTACATTTTTAAGTTTTTATACTCATTTTTGATAAATATGTGTTATCGCATTCACAAAATCATTTCTCACCCTTCTATTTAGCTTTTTTTGATAGTTTATATAGAATTTGCATCTTTCGATTTAATACTTATTTTTGGTTAATATGTTACTTTAGAAGGCTATAACTCATCAATTTGTAGAAAAATGTATCATTTTTTCCAAAACATGTGAAATCTATAAATTCATAAAAATATAAAAAATGACATAAAATATTATTTTAGAAGGTTATAACCCACAAATATACAAGAAAAAAAACCTTCAAAAAGTAATCAAAAAATGATGTGAAATATTTTTATCGGAAGGCTATAACTCATTAATTATTTTATGATGTGTAATATTTCATGTCATTTTTGATATTTTTAGAGTTCACACGTTTTAGTAAAAACATGCAAAATCTATAATCTCATACAAGTAATCAAAAAATGATGTGAAAAGTTTTTATCAGAAGGCTATAACTCATTAATTTGTAGAAAAATGATGTAAAATGATGTAAAATGTTATTTTTAAAAGGTTATAACTCAAAAATTTGTAGAAAAATGAGTTATTTTTCCAAAGCATGTGAAATCTATGAAATCATAAAAAAATTAACACCGACATAAATATTATGTTTAGAAGGTTATAACCCATAAATTTGCAAGAAAATGACTTATTTGGTAAAAACATGCAAAATCTATAATCTCCTACAAATAATCGAAAATGATGTGAAATGTTATTTTTAGAAGACTATAACTCACAATTTTGTAGAAATAAGTTATTTTTCCAAAACACTGAAAATTTATAAAATCATAAAAATATCAAAAATGACATGAAATATTATTTTTAGAAGGTTATAACCCATGAATTTGCAAGAAAGTGAGTTATTTAGTAAAAACATTCAAAAACTATAATATCATAGAAATAATCAAAAATGATGTGAAATGATATTGTTAGAAGGCTATAACTCACAAATTTGTAGAAAATGAGTTATTTTTCCAAAACACTAGAAAGCTATAAAATCATAAAAATATCAAAAATGACAGTGAAATATTATTTTTAGAAGGTTATAACCCACAAATTTGCAAGAAAATGAGTTATTTAGTAAAAATATGAAAAATCTATAATCTCCTACAAGTAATCAAAAATGATGTGAAATGTTATTTTTAGTAGGTTATAACTCACAAATTTGTAAAAAATGAGTTATTTTCCAAAACATGTGAAATCTATAAATCATAAAAAAATCAAAAAGGACATGAAATATTATTTTTAGAAGGTTATATAACCTACGAATTTGCAAGAAAATGAGTTATTTAGTAAAAAATTCCAAAATCTATAATTTCCTACAAGTAATCAAAAATGATGTAAAATGTTATTTTTAGAAGGCTATAACTCACAAATTTGTTCAAAATGAGTTATTAGTCCAAAACATGTGAAATACATAAAATCATAAAAAATATCAAAAATGACATGAAATATTATTTTTAGAAGGTTATAACCCACGAATATGCAAGAAAATGAGTTATTTAGTAAAAACATGTAAAAACTATAATATCTTAGAAATAATAAAAAATGATGTGAAATGATATTGTTAGAAGGCTATAACTCACAAATTTGTAGAAAATGAATTATTTTTCCAAAACATGCGAAATCTGTAAAATCATAAAAAAATCAAAAAGGACATGAAATATTATTTTTAGAAGGTTATAACCCACGAATTTGCAAGAAAAGAAGTTATTTAGTAAAAACATCGAAAATCTATAATTTCCTACAAGTAATCAAAAATGATGTGAAATGTTATTTTTAGAAGGCTATAACTCACAAATTTGTAGAAATGAGTTATTTTTCTAAAACATTAGAAATCTATAAAATCAGAAAAATATCAAGAATGACATGAAATATTATTTTTAGAAGGTTACAACCCACAAATTTGCAAAAAATGAGTTATTTACTAAAAATATGCAAAATTT
>OVBA01000349.1:51885-72481 GCA_900406435.1 Lepidium aucheri
GTTATTTTTCCAAAACATGTGAAATCTATAAAATCATAAAAAAATCAAAAAGGACATGAAATATTATTTTTGGAAGGTTATAACCCACGAATTTGCAAGAAAATGAGTTATTTAGTAAAAACATGCAAAATTTATTAACTCTTACAAGTTATCAAAAATAATGTGAAATGTTTTTTTAGAAGGCTATAACCTACAAATTTGTTAAAAATGAGTTATTTTTCCAAAACATGTGAAATTTATAAAATCATAAAAATATCAATAATGACATGAAATATAATATTTCGAAGGTTATAACCCACGAATTTCCAAGAAAAGGGGTTATTTAGTAAAAACATGCATAATATATAATCTCTTGCAAGTTATCAAAAATGATGTGAAATGTTATTTTTAGAAGGCTATAACTCACAAATTTGTAGAAAAGCGAGTTATTTTTCCAAAATATGTGAAATCTATAAAATCATAAGAAAATCAAAAATGACATGAAATATTATTTTCGGAATGTTATAACCCACGAATTTGCAAGAAAATGAGTTATTTAGTAAAACTATGCAAAATATGTTATCTCTTACAAATTATCAAAAATGATGTGAAATGTTATTTTTAGAAGGCTATAACCCACAAATTTGTAGAAAAACGAGTTATTTTTCTAAAAGATGTGAAATCTATAAAATCATAAAAATATCAAAAATAACGTAAAATATTATTATTAGAAAGGTTATAGCCCACGAATTTTCAAGAAAAGAGGTTATTAAGTAAAAACATACAAAATATATAATCTCCTACAAGTTATCAAATATGATGTGAAATGTTATTTTTAGAAGGGTATAACTCACAAATTATAAGAAAAATGATTTATTTTTCCAAAACATTTGAAATCTATAAAATCATAAAAATATCAAAAATGACATGAAATAATATTTTTAGAAGGTTATAACCCACGAATTTTCAAGAAAAGGGGTTATTTAGTAAAAACATACAAAATATATAATCTCCTACAAGTTATCAAAAATGATGTGAAATGTTATTGTTAGAAGCCTATAACTCACAAATTATTAGAAAAATGAGTTATTTTTCCAAAACATGTGAAATCTATAAAATCATAAAAATATCAAAAATGACATGAAATATTATTTTTAGAAGGTTATAACCCACGAATTTTCAAGAAAAGGGGTTATTTAGTAAAACATACAAAATATACAATCTCCTACAAGTTATCAAAAATGATGTAAAATATTATTTTTTGAAGGCTATAACTCACAACTTATTAGAAAAATGAGTTATTTTCCAAAACATGTAAAATCTATAAAATCATTAAAATATCAAAAATGACATGAAATATTATTTTTAGAATGTTAAAACCCACGAATTTGCAAGAAAATGAATTATTTAGTAAAAACATGCAAAATATATAATCTCTTGCAAGTTATCAAAAATAGTGTGAAATGTTATTTTTAGAAGGCTATTTCACAAATTATAGAAAAATGATTTATTTTTCCAAAACATGTGAAATCTATAAAATCATAAAAATATCAAAAATGACATGAAATATTATTTTTAGAAGGTTAAAACCCACGAATTTTCAAGAAAAGGGGTTATTTAGTAAAAACATACAAAATATATAATCTCCTACAAGTTATCAAAAATGATGTGAAATGTTATTTTTAGAAGGCTATAACCCATAAATTTGTAGAAAAACGAGTTATTTTTCCAAAACATGTGAAATCTAGAAAATCATAAAAAAATCAAAAATGACATGAAATATTATTTTTGGAAGGTTATAACTCACAAGTTTACAAGAAAATGAATTATTTAATAAAAACATGTAAAATCTATAATCTCTTACAAGTTATTAGAAATGACGTGAAATGTTATTTTTAGAAGGCTATAACTCACAAATTATAAAAAAAACGATTTATTTTTCCAAAACATGTGAAATGTATAAAATCATAAAAATATCAAAAATGACATGAAATATTATTTTTAGAAGGTTATAACCTACGAATTTTCAAGAAAAGGGGTTATTTAGTAAAACATACAAAATATATAATCTTCTACAAGTAATCAAAAATGATGTGAAATGTTATTTTAAGAAGGCTATAACCCACTAATTTGTAAAAAAACGAGTTACTTTTCAAAAATATGTGAAATCTATAAAAACATAAAAAAATCAAAAATGACATTAAATATTACTTTTAGAAGGTTATAACCCACGAATTTTCAAAAGAATGAGTTATTTAGTAAAAACATGCAAAATATATAATCTCTTGCAAGTTATCAAAAGTGATGTGAAATGTTATTTTTAGAAGGTTATAACCCACAAATTTGTAGAAAAACGAGTTATTTTTCCAAAACATGTGAAATCTATAAAATCATAAAAAATAAAAAATGGCATGAAATATTATTTTTGTAAGGTTATAACCCACGAATTTGCAAGATAATGAGTTATTTAGTAAAAACATGCAAAATCTATAATCTCTTACAAGTTATCAGAAATGACGTAAAAGGTTATTTTTAGAAGGCTATAACTCACAAATTTGTAAAAAAAATTAGTTATTTTCCAAAATATGTGAAATCTATAAAATCATAAAAGTATAAAATTACATGAAATATTATTTTTAGAAGGTCATTACCCACGAATTTTTAATAAAAAGAGCTATTTAGTAAAAACATGCAAAATATATAATTTCTTACAAATTATCAAAAATGATGTGAAATGTTATTTTAGAAAGCTATAACTTACAAGTTTGTAGAAAAATAAGTTTTCTTTCCAAAACATGTGAAATCTATAAAATTATAAAAATATCAAAATTGACATGAAATATTATTTTTAGAAGGTTATAACCCACGAATTTGCAAAAAAATGAGTTATTTAGTAAAAAGAGCAAAATCTATAATCTCTTACAAGTAATGAAAAATGATGTGAAATATTATTTTTAGAAGGCTATAACTCACAAATTTGTAGAAAAATGGTTATTTTTCCAAAACATATGAAATTTATATAATTATAAAAATATCAAAAATGACATGAAATATTATTTTCAGAAGGTAGTAACCCACGAATTTGCAAGAAAATGAGTTATTTAGTAAAAACATGCAAAATCTATAATCTCTTACAAGTAATCAAAAATGATGTGAAATATTATTTTTAGAAGGCTATAACTCACAAATTTGTAAAAAAAATTGATTATTTTTCCAAAACATGTGAAATCTATAAAATCATAAAAATATCAAAAATGACATGACATATTATTTTTAGAAGGTTATAACCCACGTGTTTTCAATCAAATGAGTAATTTAGTAAAAACATGCAAAATATATAATCTCCTACAAGTTATCAAAAATGCTGTGAAATGTTATTTTTAGAAGGCTATATAACTCTCAAATTTGTAGAAAAATGAGTTATTTTTCCAAAACATGTGAAATTTATAAAATGATAAAAATATCAAAAATGACATTATAACCAACGAATTTCTAAGAAAATGGGTTATTTAGTAAACACATGCAAATTATATAATCTCTTGCAAATTATCAAAAATTATGTGAAATGTTAATTTTAGAAGGCTATAACCCACAAATTTGTCGAAAAACGAGTTATTTTTCCAAAACATGTGAAATCTATAAAATCATAAAAAAATCAAAAATAACATGAAATATTATATTTGGAAGGTTATAACTCACGAATTTGCAAGAAAATGAGTTATTTATTAAAAACATGCAAAATCTATAATCTCTTACAAGTTATCAGAAATGACATGAAATGTTAATTTTAGAAGGTTATAACTCACAAATTTATAGAAAAATGAGTTATTTTTCTAAAACATGTGAAATCTATAAAATCATAAAAATATCAAAAACGACATAAAATATTATTTTTAGAAGGTTATAACCCACAAATTTTCAAAAAAGAAGTTATTTAGTAAAAACATACAAAGTATATAATCTTCTACAAGTTATCAGAAATGATGTGAAATGTTATTTGTAGAATGCTATAACTCACAAATTTTTTAGAAAAATGAGTTATTTTTTCAAAACTTGTGAAATCTATAAAATCATAAAAATATCAAAAATGACATGGAAATATTATTTTTAGAAGGTTATAACCCACGAATTTGCTAGAAAATGAGTTATTTAGTGAAAACATGAAAAATCAATATTTTCCTTGAAATAATTAGAAGTGATGTGAAATAATATTTTTATATGGCTATAACTCACAAATTATTAAAAAAATAATTTTTTTCCAAAATATGTGAATTCTATAAAATCATAAAAATATCAAAAGTGATATGAAATATAATTTTTAGAATAGTATAACTCACAAATTTACAAGAAAATTAGTTATTTAGTAAAACATGCAAAATTTATAATTTCCTATAAGTAAGCAAAAATTATGTGAAATGTTAATTTAAGAAAGTTATAACTCATAAATTTGTAGAAAAATGTGTTATTTTTTCAAAACATACGAAATCTATAAAATCATAAAAATATAGAAAATGATAGAAATATCATTTTTTAAAAATTATATTTCACAAATTTAAAAGAAAATAAATTATTTAATAAAAACATATATCTAGTAAAAACATGATATAGGCTTATATTTTAAGTCGGTACATGACAAAAAAAAAAAGATAATAAACGTAGTCTCATATTTTTATTTTATTTTTTACTTCAATATAGGCTCATAGTTATAAATTTAAAATGATATTTTGGAAGTAAACTCTTTTAACTCAATTTTATCTTCCAATTGCAGAAACATTTAGTAGATAAAGTCTTATCAATTAACCAAACATAATGAGGGATCAAGAGATGAATAGTTAACAAGATGATCATACCAATTATGAAATCCATAGCCCAAACTAAGATTCAAAGACAATAAAAGAGAATAATGATTCAAAATGTCTTTTAACTTAAGAAAGAAGATCAAAATCCTGGAGGAAGCATAAGACATAGAGAAGAAGCTTGATATTGGAAACAAAAACATCTAATTCATCCTCCTGATAAGTTCATTGATGAAATTCTCACGGTTTCCTGCATCACCACCTTCAACGTAGTGATTTCTCTTCTTCTTAAGGCCACCAAGTGGTGCCTTGAGCTGGAATGGCCACAGGAAGTTGTTGGCCTCCTTAAAATGAGGTCCTACTGTTAGAATCTCATGGATCAAATCCTCAGTACAGATGATCCCATGCTTTCCCAAACCCTGGTTTTGTATGGAAGAAGAAATCGTGCTTTAAGTATCACTCCATATATCAGAGTATACTTAAAGAAGGCTATGGCCACAGAGACGGAATTCGAACCTGCTCTACGATGGAGTTGTCAGTCAAAGCCACCCTCTGGTGGTTTAGCTTTCCATATCCTCTCTTGTAGATCAATTCCTTGACACTCTTCAAGTTAGGGAATCTGAAAACAGAAGAGAAAAGTGACTCTGTGAATAAAAGACTTGTTATCAACCCCTGAAACATAAAGATGTGGGGATAGATGCATACCCATAAGTCACATAGGGCTCAACACGACGAAGCATGTTCATTGTTGCCTTGTTAACTTTGAGGAAAACGCCATTGAAAATCTGCATCACAGATGTCATGTACAATCATTATTAAATACAAAAACTATCACTTATAATGAAAGAGAAGTATCATCTAGGATCCGTGGCAATAGCTGATTATCAACATGTTCTAAGGAAAGACATAAGATAAATTCTAATTCTTAAGTCCTAAACTAAGACTATTAACCAAAGGAGTTAAGTGACAATCCATCAGAAGACTCATCTACACAAATATTATAACAGCCATAGAATCGAACCTGTCTCAAACGCAAGAGCTGGAGAATCTTCTTGGTCTTTGGGTCAATAGCATTAATACTGCAAACCAAATGGAACAAATTATAAGAAACACAACATAAGCGAGATACTTAAGAAAACTCAAACGAACTGAATACATACCCACGGATACGGATGATGAACAATAGCTTAGCTTCAGGGTCAACATAGAAACCTCCTTTAAGCTTAGCCTCGCGTTTCAACGAGATCAACTCCTTGTCCTGTAAGCATAAAAAGAAAATCAGGAACAGATGATTAAATTCATTTCTAAACAAGCATAGATCAAAGCCTCATTCGAATTGCATTTCCAAGGGACCAGAAAATGTTACCTGCGCAGCATACTCCTTAGCGTATTGCTCAGCTCTTTTGAAGATGAGCTTCCTGTTCTCTGCGTTCTTCTTCTTGGCCGCTTCAGCATTTTGCCTCTTCTCCAAAGCCCATTCCTCCTCTCTCTTCCTCTTCTTCAACACCGACTCCGGAACTACAACCTTCGATTCAACCATTTTGAAGAAAATCGACACAAACCTCTCTCGAGCTCGAATCGATCGGATTTTTCAGAGAAGAAATATTTCAGCGGCGAAGAGCGACACTATATATGCCTCTCAAATTAGGGTTAAGTAAATAAATAAATGGGCCTCACTAGGCCGTTATTTATGTAACATAAAGCCCATTAAGTAGAAGCCCATAGTTTTATCTATTAGGCCTTACTTCGTGAGGCCCTAATTTGAGACGTATATATTCAAATTGCAAGTATAGAAACATATATATTCTACTAACTTTTGTAAAATGCTATAGTTTGAACATTATATTCACATTTACACTACAAGTTTCTCTTTGCATACAACATGGATTTGGTATACATCAAACGGTTAGCCCATGTTTCACCATACATAATCTGACCAAACAAAATTTGTTCATCTATAAAAACTTACATATAAAAATAAGAGAAACTCATTTTAAAACCAGAGTCTGACAACAACCCTTATCAACAGTTTCGAGTTTAATTGTTAAAACTCACTTTAAGTGCTTCACTAGTCGATGTCTTTTGGCACTTTTCATTGCTGGAAATCATACTCAGCGACGGCAGAAGAAGAGGAAGTCAGGGTGGTTGACATTACAAGAATGCAGCCATTTGTCAGCTGCTTGGAAGAGAGAGTTCACCAGCTGGTGCTCTGAACCCCCATCAGGTGTCCATAAAGAACCTCTGAACTTGTATGATGCGAGTCCAAATACAGGCAATGACATCTTCTCACTCTCCCTTGGTTTCATAAGGCTCACTGATTGTGCAAGGCCTTCATCTACAACAGCCAAACATTGTGAATACATCACCTACCAAAAATTGTTGTTTTTTCAAACAGTATATGACTGGCACTAACACACCTAGTTACATTTTCAAGGTGATTGATCGTCAAATGATACTACACTAGGCACATGTCACTAAAAGATTGGAACATTTTGGATTCAGTCAAGTACTTTTTTCCAGTGTTGGTATGGACTGAACCAGTGCTGAATAGATCAAGTCCTAACCAAGTTTTCTCTTGATAATTGTAAGCATGTAAATCCAGGGCTTGTAATTTTAATGGAATAGGATCATTTAAATTTACCAGCAGACGGTGTGTGTAGGGAATGATACGTCAAGAAACACGCATCCAGATCCTTAAGTGTCGGTCCTGTGGGTATTCTGTAAATTGGGTACCTGCAAAGTATATAACAGATTCTCAGAGTCGAGACATATACAGCATATTGGCGGCAAGTAGCTGCACTCAATGTACAAGCAACAATACCATGCCACAGAAAACCAGCTTGACGGAAACAAGTCACAGCTTCTCAGCGTCTTTAGCTTGGGAAACTGAGCAGCAAGGTCAAAGACCTGTAATGCAACATTGGCAATTGTCATGAGGAGGCGCCCAATATCAACTGCGGACTTTATAAGTTCTCATTTTTTCGTGGGTTTGGAACGTGATCTAGTTTAAGTTGAGAACAACCAGTTCCTTAGAAAATTTAACACTTCTGATTAGTTGCTAGCCAACTGTTGACCCAAATTAACGGATTGGAAACAACTATCTTTATGACAAAACTTGCAGAGCATTAGTATAAAAATTTGAAGCTGCCTGATCAGATCAATGATATAAAAGAGCAGAGTAGATTAATAATATACGTTCAAATCTTCTAAGTATTTCGGAGAGTATCATATATATGGAGTTCTAGTAAAGAAAGAAACGAACACACAAACCTTATCAGCCAAAGGTTCGCGAATGTATGGAAGGTCTCTTTCAAGATACTCAAATATCAAACGACCCTGATTGCTTAAAGGTTCACCGTCGTCACTCGATGAATCTTCCTGATGCTGTTGATCTCTCAATGAGATATGGTCCACTCTAGCAGAAACCCGTTCAAATTCACTATCACTGCTAACATCGCTACTTGAATCCCGAAAATCGCTATCACTACCATCACCTGGCCGCCTACTACAGGAAAGTGATATTAGAAAAGCCAACATAATGCAAACTTGTTATATAGTGCAGCTATAGAGTCCACAATTATAGAATACTAACCTTTCTTTAAGAGAAGGATTCAAGGCATGAGTATTGGCATAGATTTGAATGGCTGACAAAGAGGGAACATAGTATTGAATAACACGATCCTTGTTATTCAAAACTAGAGGCACTCCTGTGCCGTAAGCACTCCACTCTGCAAATGACTCCCATATATCTCCAAGCACAAAATAGGGCACATTTTCATATTCATCATCGACTTTTCTTTCCCGTAGCGATGTCTGCAGAGATTACCATCACCATTAGAACAAATGGTAGAGATTACCATCACCATTAGAACAAATGGCAGAGATACAGAAAAGCATAAAAGAATGTACTTTCACAAACTCCACAGAGAAAGACAATAACTTAAACAGACCCAAAAAGAAACACAGAGAAACTCAGTTTGACTCATATTCAAACAAACCTTAGATAGATATTGGGCCGGCACGGATGGTGTGACCGACTCTAAAAACCGTTCAAGATTACTCGACGACGGAGCAGACGGCTCAGAGGTAATGTTTTGTTTATGTGGAGCAGACTCGTTCTCACCTTCTCGGCTTCCTTTAGGATTAGCTGATCGGCCATTGGAAACATCGCTCTGAGCTCTACGCAGCTGAACGATGCGTTGATGGGCCTTGCGAGCTTTAGCCGTACTGTAAAAAGGGTCTTCACCACCATTTCGTCCCCTCGTCAACTGAAATCCAGCCCCCAACATCTCCTTCTTCACCCGATCAACGAAGAAACAATTAAACAGAGCGATGATAAATCAAAGGAAGCACAAAAGAAAAAGCCTCCGACTTCGTCGATCGATTTTTGAACAGAAACAGTTGTTCTCCAAGTAGTTGTAGTTGATATATTATAAGTTCGATAAGTTGATTTGCATGAATATGCACATGAAATGTGTCTCCGCTGAGACGGCGAAGAAGCTTGGTTAAAATCGGAGATTCCAAGAAAGGGAAGAAATATCGAGATCAAAGGAAGAGGAAATGAGAGAACAAAACCCTAGCCTGATTTCTAAGCTCCGATGAAAGAGGCAGAGATTAGTGGAAGAGGGAATCCGAAGAAGAGAGAGGAGAGATTCGAGGAAAATGAAGATTTGGGAATTTCAGAAAAAAAAGGGTCAATGAAGCAAATCAGGAGAGAGGAAGACGATTGGTTCGTATTTGGAGGGGAGACAAACAAAGACAATTATTATCATATTAGCCCCTGAATAATTCCAAATTTATACATTTAGTCCCATTTTTACATTTCATTAATTACAGATTTTACCTGAAACTTTATAGCTTGTAGTTGCTGTTTAGTTTATTCAATATTTACGCTTTTTCTTCAACAGTAAATTCTTAAAGCAATTTTCGAATGATTTGGGGGTTATGAAATTGATTTTGAAAAATATTGAGACAAATACGAAGAATGTGAAAAGAAAAGGGATAAAAGGGAAAAAGCAAAGGACATATTAGGAGGCTCTTTAAATTAATGGTGGATACTGGATGCTTGTTGCTAGATGTTGACAAAACATGATATAACAAAGAATTCGCATATTTATTTATTTTTATATTGTTTCGAAATCAGCACCAAATAAAAGAAAGAATGGCTATAATGTAAACAAACATTTGGTCTTTCTTATTTTTTTGCATAGATAAGCTTCACAATTCGAAAATTTATTTATTTTTTTCTGTTTTATGTAGTCAAAAACTATACAAATCCAAGTACACCTACTATATTGACAACAATAACTACTATAATTAAAAATTGGTCGTAAACATTTGGAAACTTCTCATATGGCTTCGAATAGCTGGGCTTTAAAGGCCCAATAGAGACTAAGAACGTTGTATGAATTAAAGCCCATTATGAACAGTAGCCGAGTACAAATACGACGTCGTTCCAAAACTTCTATATCACAACGCTTCAATGGAAGACGAGGGAAGCTTTCTGTAGATCTTCGCTTCTCTCTCTCTCTCTCTCTCTAAAGAGAACAAGCTTTGAAATCTGAAACGGTCGAGGATTATCTTTGATTTGTTTTGATGTCTTTGGTATATCTGCTTTTCATTGCCGGTCTTGTAACTGTTTCGTCTTCTTCCTCGAGCTCACGCTCTATTCTCCAGGATCAAAAAGACAAAGCTGTTGACTTAAACGTTACAAGCTTCGATTCAGTTCTTAGAGATACTCCTGCAAAGTATGCCGTCGTCGAATTCTTCGCTCACTGGTCAGTTCTCCTTTTAAATTTGATTGCTTTGATATAAATCTTCAATTTTAGTTGGTGGGTTCTGCATCTTTTTCTACCTAATGCTTGTTGCTGGATCTAGCTCTTGAACTTGCTATCAAGTGTTCTTATTAGAAAAGAGTTTAAATTTAGGATCCCATTCGCGTGATTTTATTCTTTGCCACAATACTAGTTTGTGCGTATTTTGATGTTTGTATTGTTTCATGTGATTTTAGGTGCCCTGCCTGTAGAAACTACAAGGTAATATAACTATTCAAAGTCTCATCTTTGGTTCTTGTACGTGTTCTACTTGGCTAGTTTTTCACTTTTCCTTAACTGTTACTCTGCAGCCTCATTACGAGAAGGTCGCAAGACTCTTCAATGGACCAGATGCAATACATCCCGGAATCGTTTTGATGACGAGAGTGGATTGTGCAATGACGGTACTTACTTCATGATTCTACCTGTGAATCCTGTTGGATTACGTTAATGTACTGTTTCTGATGCTAGATCAGTCTTTCTGATGACTTTCTTGGCAGTGCAGACGAATAGCAAGCTCTGTGACAAGTTCTCTGTTTCTCATTATCCAATGCTTTTTTGGGGTCCTCCTACAAAGTTTTTCTCTGGCAGTTGGGAACCTAAAAAGGAAAAAAGCGAGATACTTGTTGTGGATGACGGACGCACAGCTGAGCGTTTGCTCAAATGGATTAACAAGCAGATAGGCAGGTGTGTGCCATAAAATGTATCTAACAAATTCAAACGTGGTTCCGTATTTGAAGTATATTTATCTGTATTCTAAGCTAGTTTTGTCAATATCGAATCCCTGTGTAGTGTACATCATAGTTACCGCCGTTTTCTTTCTCAATGTTTTGCAGTTCTTATGGCTTGGATGATCAGAAATTCGAAAACGAACATGACCTGTTGAATATGACTGACAACAACCAGGTCTTGAGATTGATCTCTGCCTAGCTTTGCTAAGGTTTTGATGGTTTCTTTTAAGATTAAACAGCTTTAAGATAACCGGGTGTTGATTTTCTACAGATTTCTCAGGCTGTGTATGACGTCGAAGAAGCAACCGCAGAAGCTTTTGATATCATCGTTGCACATAAGGTAGAGCAATTTTGTTTGTGTATGTATACCACCTTCTTGCCGTCGCTCAGTTTTGTTAATAAAACAGTAGTTGCATGACATCTACAGGCCATTAAGTCACCTGAAACAAGTGCTTCATTTATTAGATTTATACAGCTTCTAGCAACACATCATCTTTCCAGGAGGTATAATAAAGCCTCATCATTTTTGATGCCATCACTAGCTTGTTCATGGTCACTCTCTTTTTCCACACTGACCGTGGAATTTATATTTTATAGATGTCGGAAAGGAGCTGCGGAAATTCTAGTGAACTATGATGATTTATGCCCTTCGGGAAAGTGTTCTTACGAAGAATCTGAAGGAAAAGATACGCTGGGAAAGTTCCCTATTTGTGGAAAGGATGTTCCGCGTGGATACTACGTGAGTGCTTGCAGCCAACTATATTGCTGTTTTTCCTGTATACTATTTGCTTTAGAATTCTAATTTTCCTAAAACCTTATTTGGTAGATGTTTTGCCGTGGAAGCAAGAATGATACTCGTGGATTCAGGTACTGCAGTACTTTCTCAAGTTGCATATTGCGATCATTGACTTTCCTCATTAGTATCTAAAGTGTAACTTAAATGCTTGAGTATAGCTGTGGATTATGGGTTCTGATGCATTCACTTTCCGTGAGGGTAGAGGATGGAGAAAGTCATTTTGCATTCTCGACCATATGTGATTTTGTCGATAACTTCTTTATGTGTGATGAATGCCGCCTACATTTCCACGAGATGTGCTCAAGGTATAATGAATAACAACTTAGTAACTTACAGCTTGATTAATCGTGGTGTTTGCTCAATTGAACCACATATGCATGCGTTTCGTGCACAGTGTCAAATCCCCTTTCAAGAAAGCTCGTGATTTAGTCTTGTGGGTGTGGAGCACACACAACAAGGTCAACGAGAGACTCATGAAGGAAGAAGCTTCCCTCGGTACAGGTGACCCCAAGTTCCCCAAGATCATATGGCCACCAAAGGAGCTTTGCCCATTGTGTTATCTCTCGAGTAACCAGAAAAACATAGACTGGGACCACGACCATGTCTTCAAGTTCTTGAAGAACTACTATGGAGCCAAGCTCATCTCCCTATACAAGGAAAAGAGAGTCGCAGAGAGCAAGGAAGAGAGCATCTCAGCCACTGAAGACATGATAGTAGCCACCAACGCTCTGGTTGTGCCGATTGGAGCTGCATTGGCAATAGCCATAGCCAGTTGTGCATTTGGAGCTCTTGCTTGTTACTGGAGAACGCAGCAGAAGAACCGCAAGTACAATTTCTGTCTATACATTTCTGATATCTACCTGCTCATGTTATCTTACCACTTATGTGCATCTTTTCTATTCAGGCCAAGAAGAAGCTGGAACTGAACTACTAGAAGCTCCTGATGTTTTATAACTTACAGACAGCAAACACAAAGGTTATAGTTTGGAGTTAAGATCCAAAAGATGCCTGCTACAGGTCTTTTCCTTGTAACTGTTGTCTCTGATTTTTGAAAGATTATCAAGATTTTGTGACACAGAGAGAGACACTTGTGAATGTTGGGATCTTTAATAGGAATCTTTGTAGTATAAGAATTGTTGTGTAAGAATTCTAGATGAGTCATTGTCTATCTGCATTGCAGATCTGATACCATTTTTCAATCTGTATTACCAATTCAACATTTTACATGTATAATAGAGCCATTAAAAATATTATATTTACAGTGATATATGGCTCTTTTGTTTTGTTTGTATGATTGCAAAAGAAAAGAAGAGTGTTCATTGGACGCCTATAATGTAAGATTGAGACTGAGGCAAAGGCCATGAATCTGTTTCATCATCGGATGAATCTTGGGAGTGAGAGACATCTAAGGGCTGGGAATGGCGTCGGCAGGTAGCGACTGCTTTGGTGACAACATAGATGGGTAGCATGATTCCGATTACTCTCAGAAATAACAACTGCAAAACCAAAACATAAGTAAGATCTTTGTAATATCGATGAATTAATGTATATAGATAAGAAGATTCCTTTGAATAAAATGTAGACTTGAGAGATGGTAAAGTCACCGTGAACAAAGGAAAGACATGGAGATTTGAAGCAGTGAGGACTAAAGGGAGAGTGTGTCGGAGAATGAGAAGAGCCATGAACTGCAGATTAGAACAAAGATATAAGTAAAAGAGATGTAGCAACAAAAGTGCTGTTTCTGATATGGGAGATTGGAGATCAGTACGATGAGAACAAGGGAGCGGCAACAGAGGAAGGTTTTGGTGGAAGAAATAGAGTATTGTTGTTGCTCTATCAAACTAGAATCAGCAGGTACAACTCTGATGAAGCCTCGAGAGATTCCCCAGTTTCCCCTGAAATGAAGAGGAACATGACCCAACTCTACCAATGGAGGTGGTGCTGTATAATCCGGCTTGAATTCCTGAACCAAACATACATCATCAGACTTGATTCACAAGGAAACGAAAGAGACAGAGAGAAAGAGAGACCTGATGACAAATCTCGCACATGGTATCACCTTTCTCATTACACCATCTCTGCACACACCTCCTATGTGCATACTGCAAATTAAACAACAAGAACCCATTATTGACTTTTGAAGCTCTAATCCTCTAACTGATAAACAGAAAACAATGTTTTTCTGGTTTACCTTCAAGCTACCGCTACAGGAACAAGGAGTCTCCATGTTTGAATCCAAGTCATCATCGTGACAAATCCTGCACTCAGCCATTAACAAAGAAGGGTCTCCATTACGTAGCCTCTCAAGTGTTTTCTCATCTAAAACTGTACATTCCTCCACAGGTTGCAACATCCTATTCCTACTCTGAATCGCAGCCTCAATCGTTGATTCTGTTATCAACCGATCAACCAGCAACACAAAATGATCTCCCATCTTTATCTTCACTCAATAAACTAACTTGCAGCTGAAGAAATCTCCCCCCTCTTTATATTTTTGCTGCAAATTAACGATAATGGAGTTTAGGGTCAGCATTTGCATTCAATGCTAAGGAGTAATCCATACGTAACCTAAACATGTGAATCAGAAACCTTCCCACTAACGATTACACATATAAAATACATATATATAGATCGAAACAAAGCTGGTTTGGTAACCAGAACACATCAATAAGAGCAAAAAGGTTCAAAGAACTAGAAAAAGAAGGCAAAGGAATCTGAATTTACCCAGAAGAGAAAACAAAAAGATGAAACAAGAAAGCAAGAATATGGTACTTAGGAGAGAAATAATAGAAAGCGATAAATTAGGAAAAAGAGAACCCAAAAACAGAGGAAGGATTGAGAGACAGACCTTGAAAATAGGAGAAGAGGAAGGAGAGGATTATATTCGTTTTCTTCTGTTAATTTAGTTGAAAAGATAGAAGAAGAAGAAGTGGAAAAGCGAAGAAAAAGGAGACTTAGAAGAAGAGAATCGTATTTAATAGTAAAAGCCTGACGCTAAAGCCTTCATTAAAGCTTCCTTTCTTTCTCTCTTTCATTTCCCAATGATTCAGTCACTTTTAAGTCTGTTACATTTGATGATGCAAAAGAGATTGATAAAGTTATACTGATTCCAGAATCTATTGATTCTTATACTCCAAAATATCAGAGACGTATATGTAGTTTACACACACGAATACTATTTTATGTCTAAATACAGACTCCAAGGAAAGAAACAAAGCTTAGCCATCATAAAGAATGCATTTAAGCAATCACATGAAACTGAAAATATTTTAGTACATAGATGAATTGAATGACACGTGTTTGAAGGTTGTCATGGTGGAATGGATCATTGGACAGGTTTGATAACTAACCAGATTATGTTAAAAGAGACTCAGTGTCTTTATATAATTTTGATTTTATTGGTCAACTGTTCTTACCAAACTCAAAAGAGATGGTAATGGTGACCGGTGAGCCTAGCCCCGGGCATTTCGGATTTTGGTTCGAGTTCATATTGAATTTTTTTGGATTAGAGTTTTCAGGTCTATTAATTTATGATCCATTTGGGTATTTTCACTTCTCAGGTTCGGTTCGATTCAGATATAAATTAAGTTTAGGTTCGGGTATTTATATATATTCAAAATAGTAAAGAATTAATAAAAATAAGTCTAAAAAAACTTAAATTTAACCAAAGTTAATCGGATACTCATTCGGTTCTGGTTCTGGTTCGGATACATAATTCTAAGACCCATTTAAAAATTTTATCGGATTCAGTTTGGATTTGATTCCTATTTTCCGGATCGGTTTCGGTCTCGGGTTTCGGATATCGGGTTTTATGCCCATAACTAGATATCTATGAATATCATCATCCACTATGATACTTAACAGAAGCAAAGCCCAACACATAAGTATGAATAGGCCCATTATCAGTAGTTCATTCAAATGAAATGACAATGAAGCAAATCAACTATTTTATGATAATGAATGATAATCCAAAACTTTGTGAGAAGACATATCTCATCACAATTACATCATCTAAACTCTTATCTCATTCTTACTCCTAATTAATAGACCTCAAAAAAAGACTAAAACAATAGATAGAAGAGCAAAATCAGCTTGATGATGTGTGTTTATTCATGATTCGAACACCAAGCTCACCTGCAATGATAACAGTTGAAGCCATATCTAGAAACATACCATGCTCCACAACTCCAGGAAACCTCAAAATTGCATCACTTACTTCCATCAAATCTCCCATATCTTCCTTCAAATACAAATCCACTATGTAATTCCCATTATCTGTCACAAATGGCTTCCCTTTCTCTCCCAATCGGAGATTCACTTCACACCCATATCTTTCCAGCAATTTCCTCAGCTTCTCCGCCGTGAATTTCCAACAGAAAGGCACAATCTCAACCGGAAGAGCAAGCTTACTTCCACCAATATGTTTCACCATCTTAGACTCATCCACAATTACCACAAACTTCTTTGAAGCTCCTTCTATCATCTTCTCTCGTAACAAAGACCCTCCTCTTCCTTTCACGAGGTTAAGATAAGGATCGACCTCATCAGCTCCATCAATGGAGAGATCAATGACAGGATGTGCGTCGAGATCAGAGAGAGGAATTCCGACAGACAAAGCTTGTTCCTGTGTCTTCTTTGACGTTGGTATTCCAACAATGTTCTCAAGTTTTCCTTGTTGGAGAAGCTCACCGATACGGTCCACGGCGTGTTTAGCGGTGGAGCCGGTTCCAAGGCCGAGAACCATACCGGATTCGACAAAGTCGACGGCTTTGTAAGCAGCGATTCGTTTAAGCTCGTCTTGGGTTAAAATCATCTGTGGAGGTGAGATGGGTACATCCATGGAAGGTTTTTCCGATGAAATGAAGAGTGGATCATACGCAAGCGCCATTAGAAACCCTTTTCCTTCGAAATTCACAGGAAAACAGAACAGAATATGGCACCGGAAAACTGAATTCTGCAACACAGAATCTGAAAACGAAATGGAGGAATACAAATTGGATTGAAGAACCCAGATGGGTTCTGAAGGAGAATTGCAAAGAACACAGAAGCAGAATTGAGAATGAATCAGAAGAAAGACAAGTTTTGTGTTTTTACTTATAATAGCAAATAAGGATTGAGAGGTAATGAATGAAGAAGGTCGAATGAAGAGTATGTGTATATATAAATGAAAAGAATAGCGTAAGAAATATGCAAAATGGAGAAAGAAGAATGAATTTGTGTGGTGGCGGAGAAAAGAAAGTGAGAAGACTGAATGAAGAATGAAGAAGACGAAGAAGATAGGGTTTTTGGTTAAGACCAAACCATTCAATAAAGACACTCTTTTCGAGGAACAAGAGTATCTTTCGTGTTCCATTTTTTGTCCCCTTCTTTTCTCATTTTTTACATAATTTGACCCAATCTTTCGTATTTCCAATATTGGTACTATTTCCACAATTTATTTCCTCATTTTTCCTATACTTTTCTTGGAAAAGTCGTTGGTCCCAAAATAGAGCAACAGAAGATTTGATTAATATTCTTATATAGCTCTGGAAATTTCGGGTTTCGGTTCGGTTTTGGTTTGGACTTCTTTAGGTTTGGATTTTCAGATTTATCAATTTAAGACTTTTTCGGGTTCGGTTCGGTTCAGGTATGGATCGGATTTGGATATTTTGTATATAAAAATTCAAAAATAGTAATGAATTAATAGAAATAAGTTTTAAAAAATTTAAATTTAACAAAAGTTAATTGGGTACCCATTCGGTTCTTGATTTGGTTCCGGTTCGGGTTCGGATTCGATTTTTCGAGTACATAATTTTAGTATCCATTCGGGTATTTTATCGGGTTCGATCCCTGTTTCTCGGATCGATTTCGGTCTGGGTTTCGGATATCGGATTTTATGTCTAGGGCTGTTCTTATGATTTCATCTCATTGACATATTTTAAGGCTTAAAGGTAATGTAAAAAAATCACAATGATAAATAATAAAAGAATATTGAATATAGTTACTAATTTACAAATCTATGTATATAGACATTCAAACAATAATGATATTAATAAATGAAATAATTTGTATGCAAAGTAAAAGAAAGAGATCAAATTAAAGAGGCATTGAAGCTAGAAGCCAATGAAGAAGGTCAAAGAGACGAAAAGCAATGGCAATGGACGAAATGGGAAGACTAAGGAGGAGTATAAGAACGGTTGCGACCGCGACGGTGGGACGAGAATTCATGAGGAAGCTTTGAAGAAGACCAACTGAATCACAAATAAGAGTATCATAGGAACTGTAAAAACGTTTCTCCCAATCCATCCAATGAGTAGGAGGCTCGTAGTTACGCTCAACCATCTTCATCTCGTGGATACGTTTCCTTAACACAATCATGTTCTCATCCACCAATCTTCCTCCTCCGTAGTAATAGTAATGGTCTTTTTCAGAAGGTGTTGAAGCAGAGACGCTCATGTTCTTCTTCTTCGTCTTATGTGTAGTTTGATTGATTCTATGAGAAAACATAAGTGGATGGAATCTGAGTGGTGAGATTGAAGCAGACGAAGAAATCTGCAGACTAGCTTCCATCTTATGAGATTGATTGATTGTTTCTCTGTGTTTTGATGGTTTGGAATCAGGTGGTGAAGAAGATGGTGGACAGGTGGATTGTATTTATAAGCTTTTTTTTTGTGATAATTAAATACATAATTTAATTATTAGCGCGTTGCAAACTTGCAATGGTGAGGATATAATGAAGGGACCCAGTTTCCTTGTCTTCCACGTCATTTTCGTATCTTTTAACATTAGGTTTTCGGTGATTTTATTTAACTATCTTATTTACATTACACACGATCTTTTACTATTCACCATTATGTAATCAATCAACTAACCAACTTGTACATTAGTTGTTATGTATTCTTTTGAAGATCATAACTAAGTATATTTGAAATATGATTCTTTCTACTTAATGTCAATTAGTTTTGAGTTGGAAGTTCATATTCTAATATAGTATTACAATCTACGATCCATATTGTCCAACCCAGTTTGATCTATAGTTAATACAATTATCGACAACTCATACCCAAAATTGATCTCGTCGATTAATTCCCAAATATATTACTAAAAAACTATCATCTCGAGAGTATATTAGAAAAAATGACATCCTACATCAGAAACTGGAAAAAATCCTAACTCTTATATATAAGATCGTTAATTAGTTTTGAGCTAGAAACTCATATTCTAAGAGTCTCAAAGAGAACAATGGATCCATTGAGAAAACTCATACGCCACGTTAACTTAGGCTTTGTTGGTTAAGGAACACAAAACGATTAGGAAAGAAATGTGAAATTCAGAAACTATCCCAATTAATAAATAAATCACAATAATGCACATGATTAGCCAAATGACTTAACCGACTTTTTCTCCAATAAAAACCATTTATTTATTTAGCCAATTTGACTTTCCATTTCTTAATGTTATTGCACCTGAATTAACGTACAAGTCGGTGACCTTTTCTATTATTTGCTTATATTCTTTTATATATACTATCTTCTTCTATTGGATGCCTTTTGTTCTACATGAAACTACTAGGAAAATTAAATGTTTAAACAAATTAATAGGTTACTATTTTGTAGTATATGTTGATGTTTTCTTTTGGGAAAATGCTTCTATTTATTCTACATGTCCAAGACTCACCATCACAATAAGACTAATATAGCAAATCATAAACAAATGCAACACTTAAAAAGTGTAGTTAGTTTGGTTTATTCAACTTTTGTAAAATAGAAACAAAAAGGTACGAGAATGTTTGGACCGGACGCCACGTCCAATCTTACGAATCCCATTGCCTATTTGACTCTCTCAATGGGCGGCTGGCTCTCTTCTATTATCTATCATCTAATTATATATTCTCTACGTTTCTTAAAGTTTAATATTTTAGATATTTTCATTATTTTTTAAAGATTGATATTTTAAGTTTTCTATGCAAATTTGTTCAATTAATAACTATGCATTATAAGTTTCAAAAATATTAATTAAATTTTTTAAATTACTATTGGTATAAACTTATAAAAAATTGTGCACTACAAAAAGCTACATATTTATAATTGATTATTACTCTCTCTATTTCATTTTAGTTGTCATTCTAGAGTTTTACACTCATAATAAGAAAATATGTAAATGTTCTGTTATACCCTTATTTGACTATTAAAATTTCAAACCATTTAATATTATTTTTTTTTAAATAGGGGCAAAATAGATAATTTTGTATTAAAAATTACATTGAAAAACGAAAATGACAACTAAATGAAACAAAAAATCTAGCCTAAAATAAAAAGTAATATGAAATGGACGGAGTAAATGTTTTTCTTAATATGTGTGATTTTTTTACAACATCAATCTCTTAAAAACGGAGTAAGTACTAATTAATGTATTTATTTCATTCATTGCATTTTTTTTTGTTGTCGTGAAAGTCAACGGAATAGACCTTTTCTTCTCTCAAAGAGTTACAAAAGCCTAATG
>OVBA01000350.1:0-72427 GCA_900406435.1 Lepidium aucheri
AGTTCCTTTTCCTTCAACTTGAACTTCATTATCATCTCCCAACTTCACTTTTAGCTTGTATGATTCATCTAGTTCTCTAAATAACTTCTTGACCCTAGTCATGTGATTTGAACATCCGCTGTCCAAATACCAAACCACACGAGACTCACCTTCNATAAGAGTCTTGGTTGCTCGTCTTCTTGTTCAACAAAATTTGATTGTTGTTGTTCTCTCTGCCTCTTGTAACAATCTGCTTGATTGTGACCCATCTTTTTTGCAATAATGACATTGGATACTTTTCTTATCCATTCCCTTGTTGTAAGACTGAGAAGAGTTGTCACCTTTATCTGAGTAACCTCTGCCTCTTCCTCTGCCATTACCTCGACCTCTTGAATTGTTTCTGCCTCTTCCACGGCCAGATCCATAACCACTATCGAAGTTCTGCTCTGAACTTTCACCTTTCACTTGGAAGGCTTTCTCCTCTGTCTTCTCGACCTTCTTATCAAGGCGATCCTCATGAGATAATAGAGAGCTCATCATCTCATCAAACGTGTAAGTGCTCAGATCATTTGCCTCCATGATTGCGGGTACAATATACTCGAACCGAGAAGTCAAGCTTCTAAGCACCTTGCTCACCACCATCTCATTTGACATAGTTGCACCATATGTCTTCATTTGACTAACAATTGTGGATACTCTGTCCAAGTACTCCTGTATAGTCTCCTTCTCCTTCATCACCAACGTCTTAAAGTTGTGACGAAGAGTTTGTAATGTCACTGTGATCACCTTCTGATCTCCTAGGTATTCATGCTTGAGAATCTTCCAGGCTTCATGTGATGTAGACACCGCTACAATCCATGACAGAATGTCCTCCTCCAATGCTGATTGAATAAAGAAGAGTGCCTTAGCATCCTTCTTTCTGTTTTCCCGTAACTGCTGATCGGGAACCTAAGGATTCGCATCCGTGAATCCATTCTCCACCAAGTCCCAAAGCTCTTGAGACCTAAACAAAGTCTTCATCTTAAGACTCCATAGGTGATATTTCTCACCCTTGAATAAGGGAACCAAAGCCTGCTGGTTTGATCCATTATCCGCCCCATCACTCACTCTTTTTTTTTTGCTCACAAACGAAACCCAAAACAATAACCTATGCTCTGATACCACAATGTTGGAATTAGAGTGAGAAAACAGAGATTTGCTACTCTATAATTTGATCAATAAGATAAGAAGAGGCAAGAATTATACTGAATAATACTCTCATTGATGAAGAAAACAAAATCCAAAGTGCTTGGCATATATAGCCATACATCATAAGTTGAAAAGACAAAATGAAACTGAAAAATAAATGACAAAACATGGTAGTGATTGTGGTGTTATCAATGACCAAGTCAATAATAGCCCACTATCACATTATTGCTAACAAAAGTAACATACGTACGTTTTTTGGCTTGAATCATTTACTAACAGTTATTAGTGACACATTCAGAGAAAAAGGAGAGACTGAGATAACCTAAATCTTGTGTAAAATACAAAAAGGCGGACTGTTTAAACACCTCAAATCAAAGACAATGTGGCTCACAAGAAGAAGAATGATGAAGTCAGTGGAGCAGTTAAAGTCTGGTGATCGATAATTAGAAGCATGAAGATGTTGCAAGCTACATAGGATATTGTAAGAGAGCAGAGGAGCAGATGTGGCTCTATGTGACAAAGAACATGTGGCCTTTGCCTTGGAGTCACTTCATATATATAAGGTGGACTTCTAAGATTAAAATTCAACCTTTGAGAGTATCATTATAAAGAAACTGAATATCAAAAAACATAGTTGATTAGTGACAAAGATTGATACAATACGTGAGTGAGTTAGGTAGATTATGATTCATACTCAGCAGCAAATCATAATTCGTGTGATGGTGCCCAACTCTGAATAAACATACTGTATAGGATTCTTAGATAATTCAAAGGTTATCTTTGTAGAAATAGTTTGGGTTAAGCTTTGAAATATCACAAGTTTATTTCACTGGTTTAACAAACGATAATGAATCATTACCAAAAATAAAACCTATAGTTACAAATGAATAATAATCAGACGTAATTCCTAATAATCTTTGTTCTCACGGAAACAGGAATAGTAACATTATGAGTCCCATCAGTCCAACGCAAACTCCCAAAATAATAATCAGTATTAACTCTATGATTCGTTTTGACTTTCACACTAAACGTAATCTTTTTCTTGTTGGAATCAAACTTAAGAGTCTTTGGATTCACATAAACCTCTATACCAAATGGAGACTCAATCACAAGTCTATAAACCGAACTGGCCGGTCCAACATTGGTCACGGTTCGTTTGACAGTTACTTCTCCAGTGAGACTTGGGATTGTGATCGAAGGCATGTTGAAGTCGAGCATAGAAGGCTTTGGCCAAGTGCATTTGTGAGGTCTGCCAATAAGTTTGGAAATGGATGCATCTTCGTAATCAGCAGAACATAAGTAATGAACATAGTCATCTAAGTTCATGTCGTAGATAAGGCCTGGGTCTGATACTTTTTCTGGATTAATTAAACCACCTCCATAGTCAAATGGGTCTGCGACTTTCAGCGTTGATCCTTCTGAATATATTGGCTCCCCAGATGGATCGGTCCTCCATGCTTCATTACATCAAAAAAAAAAAAAAAAAAAAAAAAAAATTTTTAAATTTTTTTTTGTNTTCTATTTAGTTGGATTATTCATTTTCATGAAACCAATTAAACACTCCTAATTTGGATGTGGCATAAGAGTAAAGAAAAAAACCTGTTGTGACAAGAGCTGATCGGATTGCAGCTGGAGACCAGTCAGGATGAGTTTGTCTGAGTAATCCAACAATTCCGGACACAATAGGAGTCGCCATTGATGTTCCTGACATGAACTTATACTCTCCTTTCACTGCAGAAAGAACGTTAACACCTGGCGCTGCTATGTCTGGCTGCATCCCAAAACCATTCAACACTTGGATCAATGTGATTAAAGAAACAACAACTGTAGGAAAAGAGAAACTTCATTACTACACAAACCTTTAGAATTGCGGGTGAAACTGAATTAGGTCCTCTACAAGAGAAACGAGGCACTTTAGATGCAATTGGCCGACCAATGAGTGTCTTCGAAGGGCTGAGTTTTGCTTTAGGGACTCTGCAAAATCAAAATGATTCCCATGTGTTAGATATAAGAACACAAGAAAGCTATAATGATCTCTAAGAAAGTTGGTAAAGATGTATTACTCTGTGGTTTGGATATAGTATAAGATGTCAGTTCCAAATTCGAAATCTACCACAGCACAAGGAACATTTAGACCATTACAAACCACAGAATCAATGACAGATTGTGCATAAATTATGCCTGCACAACCAGCCTTGATTATGTTATCAGCCTTTATCATTGCTTCATTGGTTGATGTAAAAACAAGCACAATTTTATCTTTAGTTTGTCCTTGTGCGATAGAAGCGTCCATCATTTCATCTGATAATACAAGATCAGTGAATCCAACTTCTGGTAATGTGTTCAAACCTTGAGCCTGAAACAGTAAACGAAAAACAAAAGAATCAAATATTGTTCTGGTTCTAGATGAAAGAGATTATAGGACTAATAAGTGGACATTATGAGGGTGAATCATACGAGAATAGTGAGATTGTTTCCAAGAGTGATCGGTATTGGGAAAGAACGGTCAATAGATGTAGCTGCAACTGTTATGAGCCATGGAGCAACATTATCAACTGTTTGAGCATTAGGTCCTTCATTTCCAGCAGAACAAACAACTGGAATGCCTTCCATTACAGCCTGGAATGAACCGAATGCAATGTCACTCTGATCGATATCGAAACTTGCAGGTGCTTCAGTACCAATTGAAATTGATATAACATCAACACCATCACGTATACTGTGATCAATTGCTTTGAGTACATCAGGTGTTGTACATCCAACACCATTCCAACATGACTTATACACAGCTATACGTGCATGAGGAGCTGTGCCTCTAGCAGTTCCTGTAGCAAGTCCATTGTAGCTTACATTAGCAACTAAAGAACCAGCGGCGATTGCAGCCACGTGAGTTCCATGACCTACACCGTCTTTGACTGATCTAGACTCATCTTGTGAACTAAAATCATATTGTCCATCTGTTGACGCAGCAAGACCTTCAATGAAGAACTCGGCTCCTATAAGCTTTTTATTACAATGTACTTTGGCTTCAAATCCATCACCAGACACACATTTTCCTTTCCAACGCTTAGGGATCGGTCCTAAACCTATGTCATTGAATGACTTTGACTCTGGCCATATCCCTGAATCTATAACTCCAATAATTGCTTCACTTCCCAATTTAGTATCATGTAAAAGACTTTTTGGAGAACTCAACGTAAGTTCCAAGTAATCGAAAGTCCGTGTTGTTTTCAATTTCATCACTCGACTTGGTACAACACTAAGAACATCAGGATGCGCTGAAAAAAAGGAAATTCAGAACGTGATTTCATAGTTACTTTTGAGCTTAATGAACATAATGAAAAATTAAGTTAGTACCTGAAAGGTTTTTTGCTTGTGATGCAGTAAGTTTTGCTGCAAAGCCAGAAAATCCATGCCTGTAGCTATAAACTACAGAATCTTGAGCATCTTCTTTGCTACAAACAAAAACAAAACAGAACAAAATGAGTATGCCCTCATAAAGAATCTCAAATATTCTGTAACCCGGATGGTCTGAACCCATGTAATGTACTATCACTATTCTAAGTTTGGCTATACCTCGGGGATAGAAAAACTAGGTAAAATCTCTTAAATGTCGCACACGTGGTAAAAGAGATTCGAATTCAGATAGCGTACTACCACTGTCCTAAGTTCTTTTCGTACTACCAGTACATCACGACAGTATGTAGTAGCACATTGTCATATTTTTACCTTCCAAGAAGCGGTTCAAGAATTTGGTAATGTGATTGAGTAACCAGCTCTGGGATGCCATGTTTCTTAGCTCCCAAGTGCACAATGTGAATCTAAAATTATCACACAAAAAGAAAAACAACTTGATAAGCCACTTATAGCATCATTATTCAAAAGATAGCCTGGAGAAAAACGTGACATTACATTGTTCAATCCATTGAGTTGTGTTGAAGAGATGAACACTCCATTGAAGAATAACACGAGACTAATGACTAGAGAACTTGTATTTGCAATCAGAAAAAACTTGCCCATTGTTTTCAACAATGATTCTTCTGATTACAACATACAAGTTGCTTGGACATGTCTTTGTTTTGTCTCATTTATAAGAAACACTGATTCTTTGAAGCTAATTAACTAGATTCTAAAAATGAACATATTCAAGTACCAGACACAGTTAAGAAATAAAAATATTACCATTCTAAAAGTCAGAACTGATTTACCATATAGTATTTTTGACTTGTGATATGCTTAATTTGGCATTCCACCTAATCAGTTTGCCAGAGAATTAATAGTTAAGAGTCAATGTTGAAGAATAGTTATAACAGCTATTTTAGAGCACTTTACCTGACAAAAACCTCACAAAACCTTCTTACTCATCATCATCGTCATCATAACCGCATTTCCTATTAATTTGGCTTTATGTATATATATTGATATATATATATATATATAATTCATCATTTGGTGTTCTTGTTTCCTTTGTATATTTCCTTTGATTAAAATGGTATGTTGTTTAGGCTGATTTTGACACCTAGATGTTTCTATAAATGGATATAGATGGTATAAATAAAAACACTTAAAATTTTCCAAAACAAGGATAATGGAGAAACTCTAAACAATCTATACATATTTGTGTTAAATAATGCCAGGTTTCTAATTTGTATCATTATATGATCAAATTTTTCCCATAATAATAACATTAGTTATATGACACCAAGTACTATTTTATTATGTATCATTTATAGATGTATTTGATTGATCTTTACCTAGTTAGAAAATTATCGTAAAACATCAATTTCACTTCCTTACGAAGCTCCGTTCCAAGCATACAAAATCAGTAATGCAGCTAGCTATTAAAGTATTTCCTAAGCATAAAGAATTTGTCAAAATTTTTAGAAACGACCATATATTCTCTATATCATAAATATATATATATATATAATTTTTTACATAAGTAAAATAAGATTCAAATATATATTATTATTGTACAACTAACATGAATTAATTTATATTTAATATATACTTTATTATACTTAATTTTTTTTATATTCAAATAATTTGATTGAAGAATATCTTATGATGCCGCTATAAAATATTAATCAACCAAAATAACAAAAATCTAATTTGCAAAATATATATATATATATATATATATATATATATAAAATTCGTCGTTCGATCAGTTATTATGGTTTTTATACCGCTTAAGCCAGTCTTCCCTTCTATCTGTGGCCGGGACAGCATCTTCTTCCGATGTTTTATCTTTGTTGTGGACAACCTTCAACTTCATGAGCCAGATTTGAAACTATAGTGTGAAATTCTTCGCACTTCTACCGTTTTCTCTCTAAGAAGTGTTAGAGCACTATGGCGATCGTTTATCCGAAGTTAATCAGAGTTTCAATTTTGTTGTGTTGTTGCTTGGCGACGGTTTTTACTACTACTCAACAAAAAGTGAAATCTATGGGTTAGAAGATATGGGTTTTCTAGCGGCCCAGTTTCTCCGGTGACAATCTCGGTGTCTCTAGTACTGTGAAGTTTGGGTACGGTGATTGGCTAGAAGTTTCCAGATTCAGCCTTTCATTGTATAATGTAACATGGACTTTTTGTTATTGGGCTTTATTTACTTGACCCATTATTATTTTTAAATTGCTTTTCTGATGTAGATTCAATTATGTCCTTTGGCCTTTTATGTAATAAAATCATCCGACAAAAAAAAAGTACTGATATTATATTTTTATAATATTAATAAATATACATAAATAATGTAATATTTTTAGTCATAAAACTACTAACTCATATTTTCCTAAAAGTATAAACTCTATATGACAATTAGTTTTATATATCTTACTTCATATTTAGTTCTTCAATAATATTATAGGTCAAAAACACAAACAACTCATAACAATCACTTACTATTTCAATAAAAATTAAAATTTGTATTTTGTTTAGAAATATTATACCGCGCTTGGGGGTTTTTGTCTTATGCTTAAACCTCTAATCTTGGACTAACTGAATTGAATTGAGTTCGATTTGATTCTACATGTCTAATAGTTTTTTATCAACAACATAATATATTTGCATACTAGATTAACACAATCCAATAAACTAAAAATGTTTTATATATATATATATATATTACAAAATGTTTATGTGCCGACAGAATTGAGGTCACCGTCAGGAATTTTGACTGGAAAATTGTTATGGTCATCAACCCCGCATTCCGTCTATCTTATACTCCCTCCATTTCATAATAAGTGTCATTTTAACATATTAAAATTCTATTATACCCATAACATTTAACTGACTCTTACATTTTTTTTTCTTATTGGTTAGTAATGAGGTTAAAGTAGACCATTTATGCTAAAAGTTACATCGTAAATTTAAAACGACACTTATTTTGAAACGAAAAAACAATCCTAAAATGATACTTATCATGAAACGGAGGGAGTAATGAGTTTGACAGATAATATGTTGCAATTCTTCACCAGTAATTATATAAAAATAAACAAATCCGTTTTTATCCCAAGTTTAACTAATTTAGATTTGGCGTTATGACCTATCTTCGTTGTAAGCTAAAAAAAATAACTCTTATCATTAATAACAAAATCCTTTAACTTAGATAATGTGTTGAACACATTGATTATGCTTCTGGGTTCGATGCAATGAGAGAGGACATTGTTGGGGAGATTGAAGAATAAGAAAGATTATTATCTTGGAATATTCTTCTACGAAAATAATCTACCTCAACAACTACTCCTTAAACTCCCAGAAAAATTATGGAGTTGTCTTCTTTGATTGTATCAAATAATAAGAAGCATAATCTAGTTGTGAATTTGATAGGTTTTGTCTTAATCTTGAAGATAGCCTTAATTTCTGCTGCCAAAGGAGAAAGCCAGGTAAATAATAAATCATCAATTTTTGTTCTGAAGATTTTGCAAAGTTGCTAAGAATTTTCGTTATTTTAATTTCTGGATTATGTTATCTTCAGATTTACACGGTACATTTAGGTGAAAGGCAACATAGTGATCCTAATCGTGTCACTGAATCACATCATGATATTCTCGAACCACTTCTTGGAAGGTAATGAATCATGAGCATTTGATATGTTATCTTATAAAGATCATCATAGAATAATATCGTGGTTTACGAATTTGAATGTTTTGATTAATGATGCAGCAAAGAAGCTTCCCATAAATCTATGATTTATAGTTACAGACATGGTTTCTCAGGCTTTGCAGCAAAACTCACATCATCTCAAGCAAGACAACTCTCAGGTACATTGTTTAACTTTCTCTTGTCAAAACAATATTGCAAAAACGTTTGGTTAAAAACCCAACAATGGTGTTCTAGTGGATTTAAAAACATTCGTAACATTTTATTCTCTTGTCTTTTGGATTGGTAATAGAGCATCCAGATGTTCTTCAGGTAACAAGAAGCAAGCATATGAAGCTTAAAACAACAAAAGTTAGTGATTACTTGGGACTCACTCCAGCCGCTCCAACCGGACTCATCCATGATACCGATATGGGAAGTGAGGCAATTATAGGAATCCTAGACTCTGGAATATGGCCAGGGTCACAGTCATTCAATGACATAGGTCTTGGACCGATTCCGGCACGTTGGAAAGGACAATGTGTATCAGGAGACGCGTTTAACGCATCAATGTGCAACAGAAAGTTGATCGGAGCTACATACTACTCGAAGGGTCTCATGGAAAAGTACAACGGAAACTTCGATGCGACCGAGAAAGACGACGTCATGTCTCCTCTAGATAAAATCGGCCATGGAACACATTGTGCTTCGACAGCCGCAGGTTCTTTTGTCCAAAATACAAGCTTCCTTGGTCTAGCTCAAGGAACCGCGAGAGGCAGTGCCCCAAAGGCCCGTATAGCCTCTTATAAAGTGTGTTGGAACAGTGAGGAATGTTTCACACCGGATATCATAAAGGCCATGGATCACGCCATACGTGATGGTGTCGATGTATTATCACTCTCACTCGGAACCGAAGTACCACTTGATTTCGAGGTTGATACAAGTGCTTTCTCTATGGCTGCTTTCCACGTAGTTATGAAGGGGATTCCAGTAGTTTGCGCTGGAGGGAATGATGGTCCCAATACTCAAACAATCTCTAACGTTGCTCCTTGGCTAATAACCGTCGCAGCTACGACCATGGACAGAGAATACTTCACACCTATCACTCTTGGAAACAATATAACTTTACTAGTACGTATTCCTTTTCTTGCATCACAATCAAATGTGACCTTTTCTTTTTAACTCTTTTCATTGGATCTTCCTCATTCTCAGGGTCAAGATGGGTTATACACCGGAAAAGAAGTTGGTTTCACTGATCTTCTCTTCTTCGACGACCTAAAACAAGAGGATATTAAAACCGGTAGAATTAAGGGCAAAATCGTGCTCATATTCCAAACAGGCAAATTTCAAGAAGATATTGTAAGTTTTGCGCAATCCAAAGGTGTTGCTGGGATCATTGCCGCAGGGCAACCACAGGATAGTATAGAATCGACCAATACTGATCTCGCTTGTGCCTATGTCGATTACGAACTTGGGATGGACATCTTATTGTACATCCAAACAACCAAGTCAGCTTCTCTTCCTTCACATTTCTCCTAAAATCTGTTTATGAACTCTTCTGACATTATATAAACTTTGTTGTTTCAATAGATCGCCAATAGCTAAGATCAGTCCAACCAAAACTTATGTTGGCCGACCTTTAGCAACTAAGGTCGCAAGATTTTCGTCTAGAGGTCCCAATTCAATATCTCCCGCCATTCTCAAGGTGAAGTATTAACAGCGAATTTACTTTTTTGATCGGTTTTCTAAATTGAAATAGTCACATAATATAGAGCAAGTTACTAAGTTTGCATTTTGGTTATAAGTACAGCCCGATATAGCAGCACCAGGTTCAGGTATACTTGCAGCCGTACCATCACCAGGAGGATACGAATTCATGTCAGGAACATCAATGGCTACACCCGTCGTGTCAGGAATAGTCGCTCTTCTTAGACAAAAACATCCTGACTGGTCTCCTGCAGCGATCAAGTCTGCTCTCGTCACAACTGGTAAACATATATATACTCTTTATTTACACAAATCAGTTTTTCTTGCCTCACAAGATATACCTTAGCTATTTCTTGCTCCTTAAGAAACATTGACAATCAACGGATTAACCATTACAGCATTGCAAACCGACCCATCGGGAGAGCCTATTGCAGCTGAGGGTTCCCCACGCAAACCTGCCGACCCATTTGATTATGGAGGCGGCCTTGTAAATCCGGGGAAAGCAGCAGACCCAGGACTTGTATACGACATGGGCAGAGATGAATATGTTCATTACTTGTGCTCCGCAGGCTACGACAATTTTTCCATCTCTAAACTACTTGGAAAAATCTACAATTGTCCTTCTCCAACTCCATCAATGCTTGATGTCAACTTGCCTTCCATCACAATCCCATATCTCAGTGAAGAAATTACCATAACAAGAACTGTGACTAATGTTGGACCGGTTGGTTCGGTTTACAAAGCTGTAATCGAACCGCCTCAAGGTGTTAATCTGAAGGTGAATCCTGAGACTCTTGTCTTTGGTTCCAACACCAACAAAATTACATTTACGGTGAAAGTTTCGACGACTCATAGAGTGAATACTGATTATCATTTTGGGAGCTTGACTTGGATCGACAATGGAGGCCACAATGTAAGAATTCCTCTTTCTGTGAGAACAAGAGTTTTGAACTTCAAGATATAACGAAGTTATTAATATTTGTTATATTATTAATTGTACTAATGTGTATTATAAATTGTTTTCTATCGGAGGCAATGCAAATGTGATAATCCTTCTCTTTATCACTAAGGTTTAAATTTTCTTTCATATATTTTCCTCTACGCTCATGATTTTTTTATATATAAAAAATTGAAATCAAATTGTAAAAATTGGGAATTAATAAAAGAATATAATATTTAAAAGATAAGATGTAACACGAGAGGAAAAAAAAGTGGAATAACATCGGCCGTCCAATGAGCCTATTCTAATAATAGGCTAATTTTATTGTTTCATCTTTTGTCTCTGTCCACCAAAATTACATATATTGAGTCAATGCACACACAGTAACACATAACACATACCTATATTCGGATTTAAAGTTAATTTTAGTCGTTTTGTAATCAAAAAAAAAAAAAAAAGACAAGGTATTATGTTGCACCAAAACATCAATTGCATAACGTTTTCCGTAACTGTAATGTTTTTGAGATGGAAATTTGGTTGAAACATGGCTGAAACGTTCGGTGATGTTTCTTTTTTTTTTTTACAAACATAAATGTAAACTACAAGAGAATAAAAGGAAAATTAGATTAATACAAAGAAACAGTTATGACAGAAGAAAAAATTTCGAAGAGTGCGAAGTTTCTCGTTAACCGCCACAAGTCTTATTATTCATTCTCCAGTCAATTTTTTGTCCTCTTTCTGGCCGATGCACGACACTTCTCTAGCGGCGGCCCGAGCCTTTTGATTTATATATTTGTTAAGTGCTCTCTAAACACATATAATCCATGGATGAAGCGAAGAGATATGAGAAAATTGTGAGGAAAAATGCGAGTCTTGTTGATTTTTTCTTTCGCACTGTTTTCGGGTTGCCGTCTTTACCATTAATTTCATCGCTCATTATGAATCGATTCAGTCACAAACATGATCGGATAAATTCTTTGAAATATGTTTCGGGTCATTGTACCATCGCTTGATCATTCCTGTTCATTGAGCCATTTTACCTCTTTTCAATGTCCTTAACGGAGGAGGTTTACAACAACTATGATGTGGTTATTACGAAAATTTATGCCAAGTTTTTTTCAAAACAAACACCCGATGTTAATTTTGTGATTGTTTCTGAGTGTTATCCTAAAAGGTTGGTGACTATTTGAAGAATAACACAAGTCTTCTTAGATTTGTTGTGGAAATGTCGACCAATGCAAAAATCACCATGGAAGCAATACGTTGTGAAGGGATGAAAACAAAATCATTCAGATTTTCAATGAAGAAGCAGATATCTTTTCAAATTCATATTCCATTACACTATATTTGGTTCTCGAATATGAAAAGATTACAAGATTTATGAGGATATGTAGATTTATTATTACCACTAGACGAAAATGAAATTTTATTTTAAGAGATTATAGTTATGATAACCAAAAACGACAATATCATTCTTTTGGTATTGATTCTCAAGAATGAAAGAAATAGGTTTAATAACCCATTGACGAGTATGGCTTCGATATCATAAGCATCATGCAGATTCACTTTTTCATTGTTCTATTTAATATTAGGTTATATATGTGTTTATGTGTCGAAATGTATGTTGAGTTGGTTATTGATGTTCTATATATTTTATATATGTATGAACCCTTTTGATGTCAATGAATATTAGACAGTAAAAAAAACGAAATATGGATTAAAATAGGTTTAGTTGAAATAAATCAGATATTATATTTTAAGTGTTCTTTCATTTTGAGATTTATAGTGAGGTTTATGATCTGAATTTCCTCATATTTGAAATCTATAGGTATTTTTAATACAAATTTACATATCTATATAATAAATTTATATCTCTATATATATACATTTATATTTATATAGGTGTATCTATATTGTCTCCGTATCAATAAATTTTAAGTTTTGTTTTTTCTTGTCCCAGTCCTGGATCCCGTATATGTTCCCATTTTCTGTCTCAGTGCAACATATATGTCGAAGTTAATAAACGGCTATATCGATATATACTTTTTGGGTTATTAAACGCATAATATTAGACACTAGGATGCTACCTGCGCGGATTACACAAGATTATTTGAATTCCATAACATTAAGTAAGTAGTTTTTTGTATAAGAAATATTTTATTTTGCGGAATTTTTTATATCTTTGATCTCATATTTTGTATTTTATGTAATATAACAATCGGTATGATTAATGTTTTGCACCATTTTAAAACAGGTAGCATATTTGTAAAGTCTAGTGTTTGAACTTTAAAAAGATAAAAACATTGACGTATGCTTAATAGAATAGTTGATGAAAATTTTATGAACTAATTTAATTAATGAAATGTATACGCACAGAATGTTAATAGTAATAAGTTAATAAACATTTAAAATCAAACTATATACACATATAAGTATAGCTGTGTAATGATAGCTACTTATGGGCATAAAACCGGATCCGAAGAACTAGACCTGGATCTGACCCGAAAAAAAAGATCTGAATCCGAACCCAAAAAACTTAAATATCTGAACAGGTCCAGAAATTTAAGACTCGAAGAACTGGACCCAACGGAGAACTAAACGGGTATCCGAAGACCCAATTTATAGTATTTTTAGAGTATTCTATGAGCATTTTTTGGTATTTTTAGATATTTCTAAATATTTTTTTATTATGTGGATATTCAAAAATATATTTTTGTTTTTTTAGGTATTTTTTGGTATTTTTAGGTATTTGTTTTGATATTCTTTAGGATTTTTTAGATATTTCTAGGGTATTTTGAGTCATTTTTGGTTTTTAAATTAGGACCCGAAGCAAGTGGTCTTTAACCCAGTGGCTGGTGGTAAGTCCACTAAAGGCAGGTGCACATGCACAACCAGGGATGAAGTCCCACCGCCTACGAGATTTATGTAGGAATTTGGCTAATGGGCTGGCCATTGTGCTCCAATATTGATATTGACCAAAAAAAATTAGGACCCGAACCCGAATAAAACTGATCCAGAACCGAACCGAAATAGTAACAGATCTTATATGGGTACAAAGAAAAAATTACTACTTTTTACATAATTTCGTTCATAATTTTGGTGGCTATAATTACTGGGTAATTTAGTGAGAAAGTAATGGAAGTGGATACTTTTTTCTGCTATGGTAAGTGAGTAGTTACATGAGATCGTGTCTTTAGCTAGTGTGTGTTGTTCATGACTTTTAAAATTAATTTTCAGAAGAGAGTAATTATGATAAATCTAAAATTAAAGGGTGAGAAAAAAATTTAAATTTGGGTTTTTGTTAATTCCTTACAAATTGAAGTTACTAAAAATACATCCTCTATTTTATTAAGGTTAGATGGTGAGTAATATACTAATTAGTATAATGCACAAGTTACTTTTTAAAAAAACTGCTACTTCTATTTTTTTGACACGTGGCAAAAGTCCTAAAAATGGTCTCTTCACTTTTTCTTCTAATAGATATTTATTTAAAAAAACAAATCAAATATTGTAAATAAGTTACTAAAAAATTAAACCCTAAAAAACAATTTCTCCTCCCACGATCTCTAGTTCTCCACCTTCTCCACTTTCTTTTTTTTCTTCTACTCTTCGACGACTAAACCTTTCTATAAAAAAATTCTAATTCTCTTCCTAGATTTCAATTCTCCACCTTCTCTATCCATATCTTATATTTTCTTCTTTTTGTTTATCTCGCTTTTACCGCTGTTTATACCCTCTGTTTTACTGGCAACATTCCAAACTTTTTTGATATTTTGTTCTCACAAGGTAATCATCTTATTAACTATTAATTGCTTCTTCTCAGTTCTCAATAATACCTTTAATGTTAATCGTACAAATAAATGTGATTGATCTTTTAATGTAAATCAATATTGGATTTTTTTACTACTGTTTGTGTGCACAAACCTTAAAACAAAGATGTGAGACCTCACACACATAGATTGATGAAGATATCTACGTGTTGCCCGGATCAAAACCTAACAGAAGAACAAAGAGAAGAGCCAAGAACATGCAGAAGCAAGCAACTCGATGTAAAGTTTCACACTTCTGCTAAGTCTCATGGATCTCCTTTTTAATAAACTTTAACTAACAATTTTGGCGTTTGTTATATGATTATATAGCAGGCTTTTTTCCCAGGTTTGGGCAATGTTTTTTCAGAAGCTTATAAGGTCTCAGAACATGCTTGAAAACGTATGACTCATGTAATGAATCATATTTGATTCTTCTTCTTCTTGTCATATTTTGGAAGTCCTGTATACATTCTTCTGTTTATTGGTATGTGGGAAAGATGTAAATTTTTTTCTGAGTTTTGTAGGATTGGTTGAGGATGTTAATCTTAGTGAATTGACTGTAACCATATAGGAGCATGGACGAAGCTTTTTCCACATATTAAGGTAGATTAAATATTTCATTTCAGTACGTTAATTGTCATTTGATTCAGACTTTTTCTTTAGTGATCTTGTGTACCTTATTAGCTTTTTGCTATAAATTGTGAATTTGCCTGTAAAATGATTTCATAATAGATACTTAAATATGTTTGCTTGGAAGTTTCCTTTGGTGTCTCAGAATCCAAACAGTAACTGTGATAGATATGATAAGATTAAGATTTTCAATCATTTCAAATCATCAACTTTAGATTTTCAATCATCTCAAACCTTTCTCTGTTTTGTAATTTGTGATTGTTAGATTATATTGATAAATACAGAAACGAGATCACCTATTTTTACATTAAGATGTCTACCTCTTTTGTTAAATCATCTATAAGTCTTGAGATAAGGCAAAATTGATGGTGGCACATATATCTTAATGTAGTAGGTGAAGTAAATCTTGACAATACTGAGTATATTGGTGGGTTTGTGATTCTTGGATAATATATAAATATGTAGCTTTTTCTTTTTCATTTGAACTAATATTTAGTTGTGAGTTATAAGATAGACTCACACTCATACAATATGAGAGCCTAAGATTAATCCAACAAATGTAGGTGTAATCCAACTTGGTATTTTCAAGATGATGGATGATGGTTTTGTTTGTTTCCAGTCGATCTCTCAAGAATACCAATTTATTCTGAGTTAAAATTTCATGATTTATTGTAAAGCCAAGAATTTTATATATTTTACAGCTTGTGTAGCATTACGAGAATGTTATGGCTACCGATATAAACGAAGTACAACTTAGAGGAGTAATCAAACACTCAAGAATCAGCTACTATCACACACCAACAACGATGTCAGAAGACAAGATGGTGACTCTTATTGGTGGGAAAAAACTTTGTGGATCTCATAGTTAATGCACACGGTGTCTATTTTTTCGACTTCACAACATTTTAAAATATCTTATCTACTTTTTCTATTATTTATTTATATAACTTTTGTTCTTATCAAGTTATCTCATTTATTTTTCATGAATAATTTGTGCAAAAGATGGATACTTTGGGAAAATACGTAACAGAAATATCGTTTACTTTACTTAAATATTCATAGCGTTACAAATTGTAAATTATTCCTCTTTTAAAATTCAAACTCGATCAAGTTAATAAAGAATATAATCTGTACATTACCCAATCAAAGATAATTTATTTTTTGTCAATTTTATTCAATTACAAATAAGAATTTTTCACAAAAGAAATCAAAATAATCTCTTAAAAAGGTAAATAAATATTCTTATACAAAAATGAAATATTATTTTTAATATTTTGTCATGAAACTAGTAAAAGTATAATTAATAGACGAGACTTTTGATCTCTAGAAAAAGTTAAAAATATCAGAGCAAAGAATTTAGAAAGTATATATGAATTCAGTTATATAATGTTCTATATATATAGTTAACCGTGTGATCTACACAAATTTATAACTCGAGATCTGCATATGATTTATCAATTTAATTTATGTATAGGTTGACAAACGTTAATTTTGTTATGTCTTTATCATTTTTTTTTCTAACTAGTTAAGAACTTACTTAGAAATATAAAGAAACCTAGAAAAGGAAAAACAAAACAATAACACAAACTCTCCCCCCCTTTTGAAATGATGAAGGTAACATTTTTAAATATCTTGTAGATGTCGCATGATATGTTTTCTGAATAAAATATTGATTTATGTCTTTTAAAAAATCAGAAGTCTCTCAGAAATACAGATATGTTTATACAAGATTTTGTATAGTTCAGAACTTGTGATCCGATTGTAAGAACAAATGATCACTTAAACAGACAGAGAACATTTGAGTATAAAGAATCTTTTATAAACATAATTTACATAATTTTTTTACACAGAGTTACGCAACATCACAACACATTTTGATTTGCTCATGTTTGATCCCTAAACATGAGCAACTCACTTACAGCACCAGCTGTGACACTCTTTTTTCACTCACCACAAATCCCTGAATCAATCCGAAGATTCTCTCTCGATCACTCAGTATTTTGGCAGTTTTTTCTTCACCAAGAGGTGAGTTCTAAAGGAGACAACCCTCTCCCTTATATAGAACTTTAAAGCACATTTTACACTCCATGTAGAATATGGTTCCATGCTTCTAGCCATCATGAGATGACACTGTTCGGCCTGTTGTACACGCAGCTAATAGTCCTCTCATGATGCTAACCCACTTGAGACTTTCACTTGCACTACTACACGTTTTCTGTAGATATATTGATTCATTTATCCAACATCATCTTGATTCATGGACATTTGTCTCAACAGATTACAGAACACACACATACTTGTCTTAACAGATTATTGAACACACACATAGTCCCCCTCTTTGATAGCACACTCAAGGAAAAAAACTTATTAGAAAAAGTGTGAAATCAGAACACATTCAAGTAGGTTTTAGAATAACAATCTTACAAGAAATAGTTTGTTGCAAGCAGTTGAGGATCCTACTTAGATATTTTTAGTTCAATTTCAGTCATTCAAGATTAAGAGCTCAATCAAACAGACTTAAAGAACATACTGGCACTTATGATGGAAACACAAAGAGTGACAGAAGTTGAAACTAAATTTGCACAGACAAGCCATTTGTTGCATATGTGACATGAGGCAAACATAAGCATATTTTTTTTGTTTTCTTTTTGACATTTTGACTTAGAAAATAATATATACCAACATTTTTTAAATTGAAACTTCTGAATTTAAGAAGAAAAATACTTACAACGATATGCTTCATGTTGGTCGAAGGCCAGTCGTGCAAACAAATCCCTGTACAGAGACGGCCAGTTTGTAACCTGAAGGTGTTTCAACTCATCAGCCCAGACGAGGCAGCTCTTTCTCAATTGAGTAGCTTTCACCTTATCTGATTAACTCCGACTAGTTTTCACATCATCATACACACCAAGCTCACATCAACCCTTAAATCGAAAACATTATAACTATCCTCTATAAACTACCCTTTGAATGAACAGAATGATGAACAAACAGACAAGATCTTTTTTTTCTCTTCTTTTTTTTCTTCTTTTTTTCTTTGTTTTTTCGTTTTTGTTCACTTTTGTATTCCATTTTTGATTATCATTCATATTCCCTTGAACCCCATTTTTTCTTTTCTCCTTTTTTCTCCTTTTTTCTTTTGTTTTTGTTTTTGTACATACAAGAAAGAAAACATACCCAAGGTTGATACAACTTGATTTGTATGAGGAGTAGCTCTTTTCCTGAGTCAACTTGCCAACAAGAGGTTTTTAGATTGGTGATCTGTACAAGGGATTAAAAGCAACTAAACTCTGTACAAGAACCTGAACAACACAGACACTCCAACAACCAATCACAAATTAGTTCAAACAGAGACCAAGAAACTTTTGCAGATTAGAAAAGCTGTTTAAATCTAACGGTTTTGTGAAAATATCTGCCAATTGTTTCTCAGATGCAACATATGAGATCTCCACAAGTTTGCCTTCAACTAATTCGCATATGAAGTGATGACGAATATCAATGTGCTTAGTGCGAGAATGTTGTACAAGGTTCTATGAAATGTTAATGGCACTCATATTATCACAATGAACTAACAGAGGACCAGAATTAATACCATAGTTAGAGAACAACTGTTTCATCCACAGAAGTTGTGTACATCAGCTACCCATTGCTATGTACTCCACTTCTGCAATAGACAAAGACAACAATTTTGTTTCTTGTTGTGTCATGAAATCAAATTATTGTCCGGAAAGAAACATCCACCAGAAGTACTTCTCATGTCATCAATACTACCAGCCCAATATGCATCACATAATCCTGCAATGTTAGGGTTAGAGTTTTTTGAATAATACAGACCATAATTAGTAGTTCCCTTCACATGTTTAAGGATATGTTTCACAGCATTGAGATGAGTCTGTCGAGGACTGGCTTGATAACGTGCATAAAGTCCCACATTCAGACAGAGATCTGGTCGACTGGCTGTTAGATACAACAAATTGCATATCATTGCACGATATAATTTCTCATCAACTAATTCCTCATCATCATCTCTACTCAGCTTAATTATGGAGCTCATTGGAGTGTGAGATGTCTTGTTGGTATACATTCCAAAGCGAGAGATAAGACTTTTCGCATATATGCTTTGGGAAACAGAGACTCTTCTGTTATTCTAACTGATCTGAAGAGCCAGAAAGAAACTTTGCTGTCCAACCATACTCATCTCAAACTCCTTTGTCATTATCCTGACAAACTTAGACACAAGACCTTGTTTAGTGCTTCTAAACACTATGTCATCGACATAAATCTGAACAATCAGAATATGTCCTTCCTCTTGATAAATGAACAGGTTCTTGTCAACACTTCCTTGTGTAAACACATTGTCTGATAGAAACTGAGTAAGGCGTTCATACCAAGCACGTGGAGTTTGCTTTAAACAGTACAAAGCCTTCTTCAGCTTGTAAACATGATTTGAATAATCAAGATCTTCAAAACCATTTGGCTGAGACACATAAACTTCTTCTTGTATTACCCCATTTAGGAATGCACTCTTAACATCCATACGGTACAAATGAATGTTAAGAAAACATGCAGTTACAAGAAGAAGCCGACTGGATTCAAGCCTTGCAACAGGTGCAAATGTTTCATCAAAGTCCACTCCTTCTATCTGTGAGTACCCCTGTGTGACCAGACGAGCTTTATTTTGTGTAACATTTTCGTCTTCATCAGTATTCATCTTGAAAATCCACTTTGTTCCTACAACATTCACCTTAGCAGGTTATTTAGTAAGTTCTCATACATCATTTCGTGCAAACTGATGTAATTCTTTATGACAAGATTCAAACCAGAACTCATCTAGTAATGCCTCATTAATATTATGTGGCTCAGTTATCTATATGAAATTAGAGTATTGAATCATTTCCCTGAAATTAATCTATTTCCCCCTAATGATTCTCCCTTCATCCAAACTACCAATCACATCCTTGTCTGAGTGATTCTTGTGCACATGAAGACGTGTTTGTTCACCCTCTTGAACAACTAGACGTTCAATTCTAGGACTTGGACTTCTTTGATCTTGTCTTGTTCTTTGTCCCAACAGGCTGCTCTATATTGATCTGTTTATTGCTCTTGATCATCATCAAACACTGGTGATACTTTAAAGACTTCAGACCTTGATATCTCATCAAACAAAAGATTTACTAACTCCTCCACCTTCTTGTTGTATTTGTTTTATACCTGAAATGTAGTGTTGTTAGTAGCATACCCTAGGAACATGCCTTCATCACTTCTAGCATCAAACTTGCCCAATTAATCCTTTTTGTTGAGAATGAAGCAAGTACACCCAAAGATGTGAAAGTATGACATGCTTGGTGTCTTTACTTTCCACGACTCATATGGTGTTGTTTTTGTGCCATGCTTGACATATACATGATTGATAATGTAGCAGGTTGTGCTGATAGCTTCTGCCCAAAACCAAGTGGACACACTGTTTCCATGAAGCATTGCACAAGCCATCTGCTAAAGTGTCCTATTCTTTTGTTCAACCACCACGTTCTGCTGTGAAGTCCTTGGAGCCGAGATCTGATATTGTATTTGATGAGTTCCATGAAACTGTTCGAATAGAGCATTCTAGAATTGACCTCCATGATCACTTATGATCGTAATGATACTCTTTTTCTCATTCTGAAGCTGAAGAGCTAGAATCTTAAAACTCTGAAGTGTCTCAGACTTTTATGGAAGAAAGTGAATCCAAGTGTAGCGTGAGAACTCCTCAACCAATACCAGAATGTACTTTTCCCATCCAGGAGAGCTAGGATTTTGTGCTTTGCTCAGACGACTAGGATTTCGTGCTAATAACATGTTGTGAATGAATGAAAAAGTTATTTATTCCAATAGAGATACAAGAGTAGGGTTTGGCCCTAATTACTAATGGACTTCTATGTCTAGTAGGACTTAATGGGTATCTATAATATATTTATACCAATATGTATTTAATTACTGTATAGTTTTGTTATGAATTATATTTGATTAGTTTTGAAATCAAATCTAGATTTCAATGATCGATTAAACATTTACAATATCATTTCCGCACTAGAATTACTAATTTTATTTGTCATCTTTTAGATTGAAAAATCATATTTTGTAAGTCAAATTTTATTATATGGAAAACAAAAATATCGGGAAATCAATTCAAATTTTATTTGATTGGCAATGCCCTGTTTATTGCTCAAATCTACCCTTAAACCAGTCTAATTCTAGGTGGTAGAGCAATTTTCCGGGGTATATAAACCAAAACTCAGCATCTAAAATCAAATTCTGATAAAACAAACTACAAAACTAGATATTTAGGCATTTGTTAGAAAGTGCTTCTCTAAAATACTGAGTTTTTTTTTCAGTAATTAGATCGACAAGACCTGATTCATATCATATCCACTCCATAAAACCATTGTTTTAACCTATTATATATAGTAGGATGGAGTTGAATCCATGATGCCAGAGTCATTAGCTAGATTATTCTAACAATTAAAGTGAGAATAAATCAAATTCCAAATGACAAACCCAGTCCAGAAGTTACCTATTCAGTTGATGGAATTTGGAGAGAAGATATTCGAGCTGCTTGGATCGGATGGATCTTCAGAACTTCGACCGGAGAATATCGCAGTCCTCCAATTTTCTTCCCGACGGTGACATCGGTGCTAATGCAGAGGCTCTAGCGATTCGAAGTGTGGTGGAAGAAGCTCAAAGTCGGTAGTATAGACACACTGCGGTCTACTCCAATTCACTCCAATTGATTCAGATCTTGAATTGGGGATCATCTCCTTTCTTTCTCTTTTATCCCTCGTTTAGAAAATAATTCAGCTGACTCTTTAGCTAAAACAGCTCTTTCGTTTGTATGTTAACTAACTCCTTTGTTGTTTTAAAAATGCATTCATGATTAACAAAAAAGAAGTAAAAGTTGTATTTCCAACCGAGCTATTGTTTCAAAAGAGTTCACTAGAGTTTTTGCTAAGTATAGTCTAAGAGTATTTAACTTTTTTGTAAGAAAGTTGAGAATATTTAACTTAATCATAGAAAATAAAATGTTCTAAATAATGTTCACTTGGAGATATTCGAGAAGAGTCTTGTCTGCAGTGTCGCGGATCAATATCATCAACATGGCGGAATATTCTTATGGGTCTAAATGATGTTGACAAACACGGTGTGAGATGGGTAATTGGCAATGGTAGAGAAAAACTCTTTTGGAAAGATCGATGGCTTGGTTCTATATCGCTATTAGAGGAAGAAGATAGTGAAATTCTGAACAACTTAATACACTTAAAGGCTCGTGAATTGTGGTCTATATGTACGGGATGGGACTAGGGTAATATAACACCTTATATTAATGAAAGTACGAAGAACCAATTACTCGTTGTAGTGATTGATGAAGTCACAGGTGCAAAAAATTGTCTGTCATGGGGAGAATCTGCGAATGGGAAGTTTTTAGTTTCCTCTGCCTATCAGATTCAACGAATCAGACATCATTGGGTCAAAACATGAGCTCATTCTATGATTGAATTTGGAGAGTTTTGGTGCATGAAAACATGCGTACTTTCCTCTGGTTATCCTCACAACAGGCCATTATGACACAAAGTGAAAGATGCAAACGACATTTGAGCAACTCGAATGTGTGTCAAGTTTGTAAGGGAGGAGTTGAACTGATTTTGCATGTACTCTCGGGGACTGTCCCACAAGTTTTGGTGTTTGGAATCATTTACTACCACCACTAAAACGGAGAGAGTTTTTTTCGAAATTGCTATTGGAGTGGTTTTATTAAAATCTGGAAGATCATAAAGTTGTAAATGGTTTCTATTAGTCTACTTGTTTTGCTCTCACAGTTTGGTGGTGTTGGAGGTGGAGATGCGAATTCATATTTGGGGAGAAAAGAGTGTGGCGTGATAAGGTTCATTTCATTAAAAATGTTTGTCACGAGGTCATGAAAGCACATGAGAATGTTGGCAACCTGCGACAGGAGGTACAGACTAAAGTTCGTATGGTTGGTTGGTCGTTACCCAATAAGACATGGCGGAAGATAAACACCAATGATGCAGTCTGTGGGCAGCCAGGTCGAGCTGCAGCTAGGGGAGTTCTTCGGAATTCCATTTATGAGTGGTGTGGTGGGTTCTCCTTAAATATCGAAATATGTTCTGATCAAGTGGTGGAGCTATGGGGAGCTTATTATGGACTTTATATAGCCTCGGAGAAGCGAATTCCATGGGTTGAAGTTGAGATTGACTCAAAGGTGGTAGTGGACTTGTTGACACAAGGGATTGAGAGTTTACATCCTTTATCTTTCCTGGTACGTTTACGCCATGGCTTTTTACACAGGACTGGATAGTGTATTTTTCTCATGTGTATAGAGAAGCTAATCGCCTTGTAGATGTATTAGCTAGGTATGCATTTTCTTTGCCTTCTGGTTTTCATTTCTTTGAGGATGTTCCTGATGTTGTTTGCTCGTTGATTTTAGATGATTTGATTGGGTTATTATTGCCCACGGAAGAAGTGGTTTAAAGTTGCTAATGTAATAACTTAGGAGGCTTTGTGTCACACCCTAATTCGAGATGTCTACATCCGGATTCGATTTAGTCTGGCCATGGGCGGACCAGACACTTAACCAGATTACATTCCTTTATTTACATAGTCAAAATTCGATTTGTGACGTTTGATAAGCCCAAAATAAAAAATAAATTCAATCAAATGGGGTTCTAGTACAACAATCGTTTGCTAATGCTTATTAAAATGTAACTAGACCCAATAATCCTAGGCTTATTCTATCCTTCCATCATCCTGCCTTGGTCTCGCTCCTACTTAGCCACTTTCACGGTCATCAGTTAACTCATTACTTGCAAACACGCAGATTGGGTAAGCAACATAATTGCTTAGTGAGTCGGTCATCCTATCTCACCTGGCCAAACCAGAAATCGCAATCAAACATTAAATCAATCAAGTCATATAACAAGTAGCATTCAGAGTTTGCCCAAAACTGTCAGTTTAGCTACCTGGATTCACCCGAATCAGCCAAGTAACATTATGGGACGAAAACAGTAATCAATCGGTCAGAATATACAGACAAGCAAACAGTCCTAAGCCGTCTAAGACTTAATCCTATCTATTGCCTGAAAACAAAACTAGATTAACCCACGGTCATGAACTCACCTTTGGCAATTCCAATTATTATGCCATTTCTACTATCCTTTCCAGAATCTTAGAAGACCCCATGTACCTTGGCGCTAACTTAACTTACCCTTGTATGTGACTGTCTTGAGGTAAATCAAGTCACCCACTGCGACTCAAGCTCCTTCCTTAGCTTGTCCGCATAACTCTTCTGTCTGTCTTGGGCTGCTTTCATATTGAGCTTAACAATCTATATCTTTTATGTTGTGTCCTCAGTGAAATCTTACCCATTTATGCTCTGCTCCCCCACTTGAGTCCAACATAGCAGGGTTAAACAAGGGTACCCATACAGTGCCTCATATGGAGACGTTCTAATGTTTGTGTGATAACTATTGTTATGCGCAAACTCGACTAAAGGTAATGCTCCTCCCATTTATCGCCCCAATTCAACACACTCGCCCGCAACAAGTCCTCAAGTGTCTAAATGGTTTGTTCTGATTTACCATCTGTCTGCAGGTGATACATTGTACTGGTATGGACCCTGCTCCCTAACTTGGACTGAAGCGCTTTCCAAAAAATTGAACAGAATTTAGCATCTCGGTTTGATACAATACTTGTTGGTGCTCCATGCTATCGAACTATCTCTCTTACATAGATCTTGGCTAACATTTTAGCCCAATCCGTTTTACTGACCGCAATGAAGTGTGCAGAGTTGGTCAATTGGTCCACTATTACCCAGATTGCATCTTTCTTATCACACATGGGCAATCCAATGATGAAGTCCATGGTTATTAAATCCTATTTCCATTCTGGGATGGGTACACTCTGCAACAATCCACTCTGAACTTGGTGTTCTGCCTTAACAAGTTGGCAAGTTGGGCATTCTGATACCCATTTAGCCAAATAACATTTCATTCCAGCCCAATGATAGTACCTTTTCAGATCATAGTACATTGTAGTCGACCCTGGATGGATTGCCAACTTTGTCTGATGTGCTTCCTTAAGGATTTCTTCCCGCAATCCCTAATCATTTGGAACATACACTCGGCGATTGACCAAAATATTCTGTTATTTGATGTCTAGTACTTGGTCTTATCGTTCTTTGCAGCCTTGTTCAGATTCTCATCATTTTCCTGAGCCATCCGAACTCTACTCAATAAGTCAGCTTGATCCGCTGCACCTAAACCCAAAGGTTCTTCTTCCCTCGTTAAGGCTGATAGACTCAATGTCCTAACTACGCTAATCAGCCTTTCCATTTCCTTCTCAGAGTTCACGTCTACTCTCTTCCTACTCAGAGCATCTGCAACTACCTTTTCTTTACCTGAATGGTAATCTATATCCAGGTCATAATCCACAATAAGTTGCATCCATCTTCTTGGCCTTAGATTCAGATCCGGCTGAGTGAAGATGTACTTCAAACTTTTATGGTCCGTGAATACTTGGACCTTTCCACCGTAAAGGTAGGACCACCATATCTTCAGGGTAAAAACGACTACGGCCAATTTCAGATCATGAGTAGGGTAATTCACTTCATGTTCCATAACTGTCGTGACGCATAAGCAATCACCTTCCTATGCAGCATCAAAACACAAACTAATTCCATTTGTCATGCGTCCGTATACACCACATAAGGCTCATTCGGTTCCGGCAAAGCTAAAACTAGAGTACTAGTTAGCATGTCCTTAAGCTTCGAGAAACTCTTTTTGCACTCTCCAGTCCATTTAAAAGGGACATCCTTCCCAGTATGTTGAGTCATAGGCTGCGCCATGCTTCCAAATCCTTTAACAAATTATCCGTAATACCCAGCCAAACTAAGAAAACTTCTTACCTCTGATGCTTCAAGGGTCTAGACCATTCTGAAGTTGCCTATATCTTTTCTGGATCTACGGACACTCTCTTATCCAAGACCACATGACCCAAGAATCCGACTTCCCTTTGCCAAAAGCTGCACTTGCTTACCAAACAACTTATGTTCTTTTAGTTTTCCCAAAACCGTCCTTAATTGACCTTGATGCTATTTTGGAGATTTAAAGTAAACCAGAATATCATCTATGAAGATGATCACGAATTCTTCCAAGAATTCTCTGAACGCATCATTCATAAGTTTCATGAAGGCAGCTGGTGCTTTAGTCAGCCCAAAAGGCATGACCACAAACTCAAAGTGTCTATACCTTGTCTGGAAAGCTCTTTTCCGAACGTCTGGCTCCACGATTGGGGTCTGATGGTAACCCGAAGCTAAGTCAATCTTTGAGAACCATGTAGCATCTCTGAGTTGGTCCAACAACTCGTATACCTGAGGAAGAGGGTACTTGTTCTTTACCATTACTCTTTTCAGCCCACGATAATCGATGCATGACCTGAATGTGCCATCTTTCTTCTTAACAAATAGCACCGGTGTGCCCCATGATGAACTACTCGGTTGAATGAATCCCTTATCCATTAATTCGCTAAGCTGCCTCTTTAACTTAGCCATCTCGACAGGCACCATGCGGTAAGGTGCCTTAGAGATCAGAGCTGTTCCAGGTTCTAACTCAATCGTGAACGGATCAGATCGAGCAAGTGGTAAATCCGTCACTACCTCGAACACATCCTTGAACTCATTCACCATCGGAATATCCTTAAGTTTTGTGTCCGTTCCAACTTCTGTAGTTGTGATTGTAGCTAAGTACGCTTCACATCCTTGCTCGAGTATCTGTTCTACTTGGATAACCGAGATAATCAAACTTTCTATGGTGGGTCAGATTTCCTAAAAAAAACCAGCTGATTTTCCACCATTCTCAAACTCAACTCGACCGCAATGGCAGTCTAAGTGTGCTTTATACTTTCCGAGCAGTCGATTTCCAAGATCACGTCATAAGACTTCACTTGCCAAATCACAAGATCAACTGGCATGCATACTCCCTCTATAAGCATTGGGACGTTCTAAACATTCCCCAAGACGTTCATTAATTTTCCGCCAGTGGCTTGGACTATCCCACTTCCTTCCCCGGGTTCTTTCTGAAACCCATCAATATCAACCATCCTTGGGTGCACAAAACAATATGTCACCCTAGAATCAAACAGTACATGGGTTGCCACACCACCCATGGTTACGGTTCCTAAACATTCGTGTAGAACGCTAAGGATCCTAATTCGGGCTGAGCTAGCGGTGCAGTCTAGACTTGTTTCCTTTCTCCCAACAACTTGGCTTCTTCCAGCCCACTTTCCAACTATGCTGCCTTTTCCTCTAGCTCCGCAACCGAGTTATAGTTTCGGACTTGGCAGACATTGCGAAGTTCAAACCACAGTCCACGCATGAAGCGACGCACCTGAACTATTTCCTCGTCCAACTCACGACCCGCATACCTCCTGAGGTTATTAAACTCAGGATCCATAAAGGCTCCCTCTAGCTGATCGAACACTTTAGGCGGAAAGTACTTAGCCAAAAATTCTTTACAGAACGTTTCCCAACTATAGTTCGGGTTTGTCATAAAGCCTGACACTCCTTACCACCAGTTATACGCATCCCCTTCAAGGTAGTGGACTGTAATATCACACTTAAACTCTTCCGGACAACAAATAGAGTTAAAATTTCTCTCAAGCCGATTCCTCTACCCAAGAGTCTACGAGACGCAGGCGTTACACTTTGCTTCCTTTGGCGTATCGGAAAAAAATGTTCACTCGAAGTATTTGCTGAGTATAGTTTGAGAATTTTTAATTTTCAACCATCGGTTGTTGTAGGCAGAAAACCAAAACATTGTTTGACCAGTTCATCCAGTTCTTCTGACTAAAGCTTAAATTATATACTGTTGATTGATTATTTAACTGAGTTTAAATTTAAGTTCAATTTAGCTATGTTTATATATTACAACTACCAATATATGTACGTAACGAGTGGCGTAATCACATTATACACAGACTGTACCGGAAGTAGCCTGAATTCAATAAATCAGTGGTTAATCATTTAAAGATTATTATTACCAGTTACCTTTTTGACTGTATAATAGGATGCATGTTCGTTGTCAAAGTTTATTACAACAAATTAATATTCTTCTCCTTATAACATTTATATTTAAGCTAACAAGGACCTATTCAGATCATTATAGTACATATTATGTATATATATTTGTCTTTGTTTTTTTTTTCTCAATTCACTTACGAATAAACAAACAAAACCCGGAGTGAAAAAATGTTCCCAAAATTTAAAAGTTCATTGGATCAAAGAAAGTTTAAATAAAGAAGATGCTGACAAAAAAATAAAGAAGATATTTTATCTTTTCTTCTGTTATTAGTTTATTATACCAAGAGGATATTTTTTACAATATTTCTGATAATTTTCTATGTTATAAATTTGTTATAATTTTTATTGTAACAAATTTTAAAGTTATGTTATGATAATATAGATGTATTTGCTATCATAATATTGAATGCTATTGTTTTCAAATTTCTATATTTTATAGTAGATGAAAAAAATACAAACACATTTAGTTCGATTGAATAAAATCATCATTAATATATTTTTTTAAAAACTTTAATACAACTATATTAAAATGAACTAGCAAAAATTACAATACACATGATTGACCTCTTTTTAATAAATGTTCTACCAAAAACGCAGTTTCATGTGATATTTATTCTAGTAGCAGGTGGTAAGTCTAATAAAGGTAAATGCATTTACACAATTAGAAATTAAATTTTACTATTTACATTATATAGAAATTTGATTAAAGAGTCAGCCGAGTAAAAAATAAAAACTTGTGCAGTTATGCGTTTAGGCAGGACCATTTCAATATATCTATATATGGATTTAATAAATAAACTTATTCTTTTGTGTGGTGGGGCTATTAATTCGAAAATTGGTACCATTGTTAATAAAGCTTCCAAATTGAATATGACATTTACGGTCATCTCTCCGGTTTCTCTTCTCCGCATTTCTCACTTTAGCATTTAAGTTTTGTACGATGTCTAGTTTACACAAATTAAAATAAAATTGATTATGTTTGCCCAAAAAGATTATGCTTTGAGATTGCTTTAAACATATATAAATGACGATATGTAGACCGCCTGAGACTACGATATGTACCATAAATTTTCTCCAGGACCAAAAAAACATGATCATAAGTTAAGATGTTTAAGTTCAAAGTACGGTTTCGACAATCTTATGTGGCAAATGAAAATTTGGTATCATCATTGATTGTGGCGTGAAGGATTTTCCAGAATTTCCGTCGGAAAAACTTGATTATATTTGTTTTTGCTATGTATCATTTCATTTATGTATTAATGGTTTTTTTTTGACATACTTTATTTAGTATATCCATGAACTAATAAAAACACATAGTTTTGATGTAGTTACAACGTTAGCTAAGCTATTTTCAGTTTGGTGGTTTATATGTTTCAGTTAATGGTTCAGATATTTGGAATTCGACTCCATCTTACTGCAAATAAAATTTATCTATCAATCAGATTTTCTTGATCTAGTTATTAATAAGAAAATTTAGTCAAAATGTTATCAATTTATATAGGTTTTACTGTGTCTATGTTTTGATCAACAATTTGTTCTGCTGGAAGAGACTAGATGTCTAGCTGTAGAAGTATACTTAAGGCCAAAATTAAGTCTTAACCTCTATGATTATCATGGCTTAAGTATCTTCCAAAAGGCAAAGTTGACCAAAATTTGTTTCTTAATCTCCTGCTTGCGTATGTATAAGGAGACCAATCATAGATATGTAACTACACTATATAAATTCGAGAAATAAATAACTATAAATATTTTAATTAATAAATGGCTTATTTTCGGCTTTGAATTTTGCATCTCATAACTCTATAACATAAAAGTAATTAACAGTTGTAGATTCTATTATATACAAATTGCAAATTTGAAGGCATAGAGTCATAGATGAGGGTGCTCGATTGCGAAGTGACATGAAACGAGGTCCATGAAAACCACTAGATATGTAGATTTGACTTTAATTTATATTCTATTGTTAATTGAGATTCAGATTCCAATTCAATTATTGGAGCAGAGTATTAACTTTATATAATACGCCGAAAATAGTATACTAATTCAACAATAAGTTTAGTCAGCTTAGGAGATCTAAAAACGTCATTGTACAAAAACTTCAGCAACTTTTTATTTATTGATTATTATATATATGTTCGTATATATTAACAATATATATATATATATTTGTTCGTATAGTCGTTGTGTGAAAATATGTTTATTTTTACTTATATTATGGTATATTAACTAAAGCCTTAATTTATAATATTATAACAATGAATATCAAATCGTATATTAGTTGAATTCTTTTTTTTTTTTTTTTTTATATGNTATATACGGGAAAACTGTTGGTTTTTAAAATATTTATTAAAAATTTCTGAATTTTTCCGGGTATTGTTTATATGCTTTTTTTTTCATTGCACATATACCGGTATGCATTGTTTAAATTAGCGCATATATAAAGGGGCTATATAATACTAATTAATAGCCGATTCTTTTTTCACTGATGGATGTTAATTTATTGAGGTAATAGGTAAGGTATATGAAGTTCGACTCCACCCACTATATATGGTAGTTAATAGAGAATTTAAAAGATCAATTTTTATTATGGATAATTTTGTTAATCTAATTATTTGTTGACAAGAAAAACTAAATAATTAAATTTTTTGATATTAATTTGTTATTCTTTTACATGTATGCATTTAACTACATGAATAAAACCGCTGCTTTTTAGTGTATGATTTTATTTATATAATATATCATCAGTTTTTTACACTAAACAGTTTTTTTACCGTTTTTTATAGAGACATCTTCTCTTCGAAATATTTTAACTGGTAAAAATATACCTCAATAATAACATTAATTGAAGTTGAAAATGAAGAAATTATGCGTCGTGGACGTCTACAGTGCATAAAATGTCGACATCAACATTGCAGCAAGTTGCAGATGCAATAATAAACTGAACTCTTTAAATCCTACAAGTCAGTTTCTTTTTTATTTATTGGTCCCCTGTTCTGTTGCTTTCTATCTTCAACGATTCTTTCTTTTATCATATTTTTCTTCTTCAATTCACTAATTTTTGCATCTCCATCTCATTCCACATATATATATTACATCACATCTACAAAGGCAATGCCATTTTACACTAAACATTTTTTTATAATATCAAATAAGCTCTTTCAACAAAACTAACTTTTGATTTAAAAAAAAGATTAGATGTCTGTGTTAATATAAAATAACACAAAGAAATATTATTTTGTAACTATTAAATGAAAATTAATATCCACCACAACCTTCCCACCCAAAAACATTTTTCTCTCCTTAGTTATCTTTTATTTAATTGTAAGTCCAGATTTCATAGGACACAAATACTCTTTAATTGAGTGATATGTATTCAAAAAAATGTTAGAGTATTAAACTGGCTAAAGATATATATGCATCCAATGAATAGAATTTAAATATAGAAAATTTGCAATAATTGACATAATTAACAAAATTGTGGGTTTCTTTAGTTGTACCCTGCTAAAAAATCGTTGTCTAATTTATAAATATATAATGATTTCATCATCGGGAGTCAAATTGTGGTTTGTAAATCAAATATATATTTTTTAAGGAAAAGAAACAAAAATTATTTCACAAAAAAAGTTCTCAATATACTAAGTAACCTACACAGTTTTAGCAAGAGAAAATCAACACTTAACTTATCAATGATGATGACATGTTACTTACTTATAATGCTTTAAAACTAGTTCAAAATGTACTGCAGGTGAGAATAACATATAGTGAAAATATCTACATTAGTTTATCTTCCATCTAAAGTTTTGAAAAAACAAACTAATAATTACACTAACCAAACTCTTTATCCATTACGAATTACTTAAATCTCAATATTATTTTTAATCAATAATTGGATTAATAAACTCTGATTCGTAGCTTATATTACCTTCCATAAATCCTAAACAATACTCCCTCCGTTTCAATATATAAGGGGTTTTAAGATTTTTATTTTGTTTCAATTTATAAGGTGTTTTGCATAGTTCTAAGCAAAATTTAATGAAGTTAATATTATTTGACCTTTAATATTCTGTATAGTTATTTATTATTGGTTAGATTGAATTTAAATTAAATATTCAAACAGTTTTTAATATACAATTAATATGTTTCTTAATCTTTGTGAAAAAAACTTAAAACCCTTATAAAATGAAACAGAGGGAGTATCATATAAGACTGTAATTCTTTAAAGTCAGACTCTGATAAGGATAGCTTTAAATGTAAACATTTTTTCAATAAAAATTTTTTTTTTGACGACGTCAATATTAGACCACAATGACTGGATTATTAGCCAAATTCCTACATAAATTTTGTAAGCAGTGGGACTTGATATTTAGTTATGCATGTGCATCTACTTTTAATGTACTTACCATCAGTCATTGGAGTAAAGATCACTTGCAACAAAATTAAGATCGACATTTATTTCCTCTTTAATTGTTTCACACCATACCAAAAATCCCTTGCTTTTTCTTCTCAAATTTCTGTTGGAAATATACTTTATATCATCTAATCCGTTATAATTAGTATCGTCCGGATTCTAGACCGTAAAAAAATTCAGGTCTAGAACTTGAATTCCTTTTTACTTATTTTTTTAAAGTTAGAAAAAAAACATTCTATTTGGTTGGTAATGTGAAGGTCAAAATTAAACGTACGATCAAAAATCAAAGCATCTAATTTTGTGTTTTTAATTCATGCTTTTTATATAAAGTTGGCTTTTCAGTTCTTCCCGGAAAAGAACTCAATAGAATTAAGTCACATGCATGTTTGGAATACATTTAAAAATTACTGGTGCAAAAGTGTTAATGGAAAAAGTTTAGAATATATATTATTAAAAAATTTCTGAAATGCACGCAAAAATACGAAAATATGCAAGTTAGCTTGATTATCTTTATACTTTCTCTCTTATTATGTAGTCGGTAGATGCTTTTGAAACACGCATTATTGAGTTTTTGTTTTCGGGTAAGTACTTAAACATGTGTTAGTAATTTTAATTATGTTTTATAATGGCGTAGTCAAAAAGGATCATTGCAGAACTTTATATTTGTTAAACAATGGGGATTAGTTTAATTAAAGAAAATGATTAAAACTAATAAAAGTGTACTTCATTAAAAAAAAACTAATAAAAGTGTACCTGTGAAATTTAAAATGGGATTTAATGCGTTACTTTATATGTATATTTTAACAAATTAGATGTCTACATGAAAATTAACAATGTAGAAAAAAAAAGACATAAGTGGCAAGAGTTAAAAACAGAAAGCAGAAAAAAAACGTGCAAAATTAGTATATGTAGGAGCTATTTACGGCTCATGAACGCAATTTTTATTTTAGATGTACAAATTTCTGAAATGATTAGTTTCTCAGTTAGAATTATAGTTTGAAACATAAAATAAGTAAGAACATCAAACAGAAATTATTTTATTAGCGTAATAAAATTTGAGTTATGAGATAATAAGGTGTTAAAAAAACATACACACATTTTGGTATGACATACTAATAATTGTAAGAATTTGGTGCAAAAAAACAAAGATTGATGATTGGGTTAAGGGTCACAGCAACAACTTAGAGAAAGCGGTTACTATAAAGGATTAGAGAGTGGGACCGATACGTCCTCAAGCCGTACACTTACCTTCCAACTTCTCTTTTAACCGGTTTAGCTGGTTCGATTCTGACTTCTTTTGCACATGTTCTGCTTTTTTTTTTATTCTTTCCTTTTCATCCTTTGGATTAATATTGGCGTTTTGTTTTTCTATTGACGCATCAAACCCATGCCCTTTTTTTCATCTCTATCCATTTTTAAAATTCTTTTTGAGTCATTGATTAAGTAAATGTAACTTTTACTCTATCGATCTCGCCTCCTGGTAAGACTCCTAATTACAAATTTTAGAAGAATTCTTTTCTTTATCAGTCTTTCTTTCTTTCAAGATTGATAGTATACATTGTCAAGATTGTAAACTTTAATTGTTGAACATTATTTATATAAACCTTAAACATTTGCTACATAGAAAAACTAGTATTTGCTTAAATGTTTCCCTTTATTTCATCGAAAATTTGTTTATCGATAGTCATGTTACTCTACATATACATAATGGTGTTTGAAGTATGGATTAACAAAAATAATGTCTTGTGTGGATTTTCAAACTATTCTAAATATTTTATAGTTGTTACAAAAAACAAAATTGCATTGTAGTTTAGTTTACTTTTGGTTAACATCCACATAACAAAACAGATGTTTAATTTGTTGCAAAAAAGAAAAAAATCATATTTTGTAATATCTAAATAATGATGAAAAATCAGAATTTTTTTTATAATCTATTGGAGATAAATAACTTCATTACTATTTTCTGAAGTTTCCATCTCAATCTACTATTCTATCATCTACCTACTTGTATCATTTTTACTGTATTTCAAACTTTTAATACGCTAGTTTTGCTTTTGTTGATAACATATATAAATGTTTAATTGCATGAATACCACACATTTTTAATTTGTTCTACAATATTTGTTTCATCTTATATCAGCCACATTTGTTAATGTTAACATTCAGACTAAAATGTTAATTTTGAAAATATTAAATATTTGTAACTCTACAAGAATACCTACCTTTTTGAACAAAAAAAAATCATCTTTTTTTGTCAACATTGGAAACAACTGCATGACCTATTAGTCAAGTTCCTACATAATGCAGGCGGCGAGATTTGATCCTTATACGTGTAAGTATGTCTGTCTTTAGTGGACTTAACATCTGTCACTAGACTCAAGATCACTTGCAAAAAGAAAAAAATAAAAATCAACATCTACATAAATAATCTTACCTACCGTAATTTTTAAATCTATAACCCTACAATAAGTAAACAATCAATTTAATTTGGAAAATGAAAAAAAAAGAACTATACCTAAAGTAAAATGACGACCACAGAGAAAAAAAAAAAAAAACTATCCTAAACTAAAAATTCAATTATGAATTAAGTATTTCAACTTAATACGCCGTGATTCCTTTGGTAACAAAATATAATTAAAAGTAGGTTAATTAAATAATATTTACAAAAACAGAGAGTATCCATCCTCACGTCACCCTCTCTGTGAGCTCTCATTGCTCTATAAGTAGTCTTCACCACCACGAACTCCAAAACATCATCTCATTAACAAGCAAACAAACAAAAACACAATATCAATTTTTGAATTACAAAGATTTAAACCTTTTTTCTTCCCTTTTCACAAAACATGAGTCTTCTTACAGATCTCGTTAACCTTGACCTCTCAGACAACACGGAGAAAATCATCGCTGAGTACATATGGTTCGTTCTTCTTTCTCTGCTTTTCCCCATTTGGGTTTCTCTTGTTCACACCGGAGAACAAGAACATTACTCAAAGGTTCAATGTTTCAAGCTCTAATTTGGTTTCTCTGCAATTTTTCAAAACAGGGTTGGTGGTTCTGGAATGGACATGAGAAGCAAAGCCAGGGTAATCAAAATTGACTCACAAATAAGAAAACTAATGTTAAGTTTTGATTAGATTTAATCACTAACTGAATCTCTGGTTTTGTTTCATACAGACTCTCACTGGACCAGTGACCGATCCATCCAAACTCCCCAAATGGAATTACGATGGTTCGAGCACTAACCAAGCTCCTGGTCAAGACAGTGAAGTGATCTTATAGTAAGCCATTTTACAAGATTATCTATTTTGTTTCTTTTTGTTTCATCATTTAAGTTTTGTTTCATTTGTATATTTTAGCCCTCAAGCGATTTTCAAAGATCCATTCCGTAGAGGCAACAACATTCTTGTGAGTTATCTAAAGACTTTTTGTCTTTTTTACACATGTTCTGTTTTTTTTTTAATCGGTTAAAGACTAAACCTTTATAAACCGGTTTTAATTCAGGTTATGTGTGATGCTTACACTCCTGCTGGTGAACCAATCCCTACGAACAAACGACATGCTGCATCTCAGATCTTTAGCAATCCTGATGTTGTAGCTGAAGTTCCATGGTTGATTCAAATTCCTCTGTTTTTGGTTTGTATTGTCAGTCATAGATTTACTGATTTGTATTTTTCTAATAATTAGGTACGGAATCGAACAAGAATATACTTTGTTGCAGAAGGATGTGAACTGGCCTGTTGGATGGCCCATTGGTGGCTTCCCTGGGCCTCAGGTATATTCTGTTTTTTGTGTTTTCTGGTCTTCTTTGATTCTCTCTGTTCTCAGCCTCTGAAACGTATCTCTTGCAGGGACCATATTATTGCAGTATTGGAGCTGACAAATCCTTTGGAAGAGACATTGTTGATGCTCATTACAAGGCTTGTTTGTATTCTGGAATTAACATCAGTGGGATCAATGGTGAAGTCATGCCCGGTCAAGTAATCTCCAACAACCAATAAACTTTGCTTAGAAAACAAAATGACCCAAAATTTTGCAATCGTTTAGCTTAACCAAAAATCATTTTTGGTGAAACAGTGGGAGTTCCAGGTCGGTCCCTCTGTTGGTATCTCAGCTGCTGATGAACTTTGGATCGCTCGTTACATTTTAGAGGTATAATTAAACCATTTCATTAGTCATTTTAAAGAATATACTCTCAAATACTAATATTTGGTGACTATAAAAACAGAGGATCACAGAGATTGCAGGTGTGGTTGTATCTTTTGACCCAAAACCCATTCCTGGTGACTGGAATGGAGCTGGTGCTCACACCAATTACAGGTAAAAGGAGCATGAAGTTTTCAGCTTGTTAATGTAATTGAACTTTACAATGTATCTGAAAGAAAAACACATATTGAAACTTATGTTTTCAGTACGAAATCGATGAGGGAAGAAGGAGGATACGAGGTAATCAAGAAGGCAATTGAAAAGCTGGGACTGAGACACAAGGAGCACATTTCTGCTTATGGTGAAGGAAATGAGCGTCGTCTCACTGGACACCATGAAACAGCTGATATCAACACTTTCCTTTGGGTAAAGATATTACATGATCCGCAAGATACACATAGTGTTCTCTAGGCTATCTTCAATGACAATATATATGTATGTTTACTGATCGTTTTGTGTATAAAACATTTGTTTAAAAAGGGTGTTGCAAACCGGGGTGCATCGATCCGAGTAGGACGTGATACGGAGAAAGAAGGGAAGGGATACTTTGAGGATAGGAGGCCAGCTTCAAACATGGACCCTTACATTGTTACTTCCATGATTGCTGAGACTACAATCATCTGGAAACCTTAAAAGGAAGAATCGGAAATAATCATGAAGAAAGTATGGTTCTAATTGGGTATCTTGGAAGTTCCAAGCTTATGTTTTTCTAAAGTTTATAAAGCAATTGTACCGGTTTGATGTTACCGGGGTTATGATTTCTGGTCTTTCTTTTGGGTCTTGTGTTTTGGAGCAAGTCATGATGGTTTGTTTTGCTCTTTCTAATTGACCTTTTCCTTCGTATTTTGTATTTAATAACACATCTAAAAAAGCCTCTTTAATATATCAATGCTAGAGAGTGAATTCAACGGTCCAGTTAATATATAAAAAATATTTTCCGTAAGATTTTTTTGGTAGCCCGAAATGGGCCCGGCCCTAGTAGTTCGGCAAGCTGCTTTTTTCATTTGGTATTTCTTGACTAACCTATGGTCATGACTGCCTATGGTCCCTTTTCCCATCAACCATATTCGAGCCGAGTTTAATATATGAATCGAGGCTTGACTTCATTGTTTGATTTATAAATTATTACAGCCCGAGCTCAAACCTAGCTGGAAAAAAAAAAAATTGGCTTTAAGGCTGGCCTAAACAATAAATCTAATTTTGATACTTTTTACATGGTGGATCGGTAGACACTGTTCTATAATTTTGGTTTGATTTAGTTTTTCCGGGTTTACGGTTTCTTGATTAAAGTAAGATGTCAAATCTAAACTTCATTGTAGATTAAGATAGACATTAGAGCATCTTCACTATGGGATATCATATAAATACTACACTAGTAAAATAATATAAAATAATAAAAAAGTATTAAATTTGTTGTGATACTTTTGGAAGAGTCTCTTATTTGAAAGACTATGGGTTCTTCGTGAGAGACTCCAAAGGTAGATACATGTCATTATTTGGTTTTTTCTGGGTCAAGCAATGGGGCTGAGCCCCAAGTATTATTAATGGCTAAACTGAATCAAGTCATGCAACGTATAAAGCAAAGCCGGGAAATACTCTTCGTAACCTCTAACAAAATCTATCTAAGACAATCAGGAATAAACTCAAAAGAATGAAAGCCTAATGGAAGAGAAAATGCATAATTAGCAAGGCATCCTTAAGGCTGTTCGACTCTCTAAACATATTTGAGATATGGACTATCCAGTCCTTTACCAAAAAGTTGTGGCACAATCATACCAGGAAAGAAAGTAGATGCAAATCGTCAATCCCTTTCTTCAGAAACCCTACTACCACCTCTACTCAAGTTCCAAACAGGTTACTCGATTTTTCCAAGCAAGATATATGCCATAATACACATCCCATAATTCAGCCTATGGGCTGTACATATCCCTGTATTATGTGAGAAACCCCCTAGCCACTTACCCGAGTGATCTCGTAAAACTTCCCCAACCGTGACGAGTCATGGCTTCCCTCTCGAAGCTCCGTCTGTGTTTAGTTTGCACCAATCACTAATCGACGGCTTCCATGAGACAAGCTTCACACACCCACGTAAAACATGTGAACTCCTTCCATCAATCTGATTCGCATTATGAACCTTGAGAGAGATGTCTCGAATGAACTTCAACCTGTCTCTACACTTACCAACATTCCCAAAGACAGAACCACACCTCCATTTCTAAGCCCACCACAAGGCCATTGCAAACATTATCGACCACAAGAAACCATGTTGAAGTTTATCATCACCTAAATTTTCATATAACCATCCAAACAAAAGCATAGCAAAAAAGAGTTATGTCTCAAAGCAGGTACAAGGAGCCTCCAAATTCCCTTTATAGCCGAAAAATCACGCAATAAGTGAATGATCGACTCATCTTTGCCACGGCATAATGGACACAAGCCCGATGTTGACAAGTGCCGCTTATGCCTCTCCATATTAGTAAGCAAAACTTGATTGACTCCCATCCAAAGGAAAATACAGACATGTTCAGGTACCTGAACCCTCCATACACGATCAAATATTCCAACCAAATTCAGTTGAAACCTGAAATTCCGTGTCAAGAAAGCATAAGCCAAACATACGGAAAACTTGCCATCAGGCGCTAAACCCCAACTAAAACGGTCCTTAGCACTTATAACTTCATCAACAACATAAGCCCCCAACCTTAGTTGCAAATCTCGTGAGAGATAAGGATCAATATGATCCCTAACACCATCTTGATCCCATATGCCAAAGCTCATGTACTCTAGTAATCTCCCAAATAACAGGTAAAGGTATGCAAACATGATCACCTAGTGGTTCATCCGTAAGCCACGTATCTACCCAAAAGCGGACCAGATTCCCCGCTCCTATAACCCATTTAAGACCCGGGAAGACCACTTCAATTAGTCCAAGTAAAATGCTTCTATAAATCAGAGATTTTCACCCAAGACGACGTAACCACGAAGAATCCTAGATATCGTCTATTTTATACTTTGAACGTAATAAAATTATCCACAAACTTGTAGAATCCTGTAGTAATCGGCAGCTCAACTTACCAATCAAAGCACGGTTCATCTTAGTGGATAGTTTAGCACTGAGACCACCTTTTTTCTTTGATATACAAACAGTCTTCCAACTCAATAAATGGATCTTCTTCTTTTCGGCGGTATCACCTCAAAGGAAAGATCTCGAAAGTCTGTCTAGAGTTTCCAAAGTATCCTTAGGTACCATAATGGTACTCATTGAATGCACATGGGTCGATGATAATACCGATTTTGTTAGCATTAACCGACCAGCCATGCTTAACGTACGATTATCCCGACCAGCTAGTTTTGAAGACACATGAGTAATGATATCATTGAACGTCTCTTTATTTACTCGATTTTGTAGGATTGGGATACCCAGAGATTTTCCAAGGTCACGGGTAGAAGCAATGCCATACACCTCACTAATCACTCTTTCAAAATCCTGTCATTATTTCGTTTGTTGAAGTTTTTGTGAGATAATTAAAATTTATTATCGTAAATAAATAGTTTACATGTTATAATTTTGAAATTTGGATTTACTAATAAATCAAAAAAATAAAATTAGCTATCCATCAAGTTCCATTATTCATAATTTTTTAAAATTTTTTTAAATTTTAATACTAATTTTAGTTAAAATACAAAAGATAAAATAAATAATATTATTTAACTGAAAAATAATAGTAAAATATTTATTTTAATAGTAAATATTTATTTAGTAACTGAGCAGCATCCTTAGCAATTGGACTCGACTTCGTGATGAAAGTGTACACCGACAATAAAAACTTATTTAGTTGAGCATATATGTCGAAAATTAGACAGGTCATCAAGTGAAAATTAAAGTTAATCTTTCATTATGATTATATATATATATACTATTTATGTTTTGTAATGTTTTAAGTTTTATATGGTATAAATTATAAGTTATGTAATAATTAAAATATTATTTGTTGTATGATAATATTATTTCTCTAAATTATTTATAATATTTAATATAATTAATATTATTTTAAACTATTTAAAAGTATTAGTCAATGATTTCTAGTTAAAAATAAAATTAAAAAAGTTTAAAATTAAATTAAGTATCACACTAACAGAAACAAAAAGGGAATATTCTGTGAAATGCCCCCTTGAGTTTTAAAATCGGGCGAAATACCCCTTTTATTATTTCTTGTATGAAATGTCCCCTTTTTGACATAAGCTAAAAATAATACCCTTAAAACAATTGAGAGAGAGCATCAATGAGAAGAGAAAGCAGGCACACCAAAGTCCATGTCCCTATACAAGGATATGACTTCATCCACTTCCATATCCATAGAAGGTAAATTTGTTGAGAAATTACAACCATCCAGAAAAGATGAGAAGTATCATGTCCATAATTCCTGGTCCAGGAGAAATGACCATGTCTACAACGACTGAACAATGTAGAGAAGCACTGTAAATCATGATGGACAATACTAGATGTAAAGGAGAGGAAATAGACCAAATAAATCACAAAGGTGTTGAACAAAATAAAAAATAGTTTGTGAGAGAAGGGCAATTGGAGCAATGCCACAAACAAAACTACAAAAGAAGTGGTCAACACAATGTGCCGAGAGATTTATATGGGCATTGGCCCTTCGATTTGTATGGACATTTCTTATAGTATTTGTTCATGTCCATCATTTATTCATTCATATTGCATATTGTTTATTTCACAATTATACTGTCCATGTCCATTCATTTCTTATAGCATTTGTCCATGCCTAGAATGAGAGCATTCAGACCAATGTGAATCAGATGGCATCACTTTTTGTGGGACGTCGTCCATGACCAACATCGTATGGTCATCATATATGATTACCGACATGTCAACGTCCATGTCCATGTACATGGCCTTGTTCACATCCATGTCCATGTCCATGTCCACATCCATGTCCATGTCTATCAAAAGGTCTGGACCATGACAAATGGCACTACAAGGCGCAAAGGCCCATGGAAATGTGTGGAGTGCGCGATGGGTAAACAGAGATGAACATGTGAAGTATAGTGTCCACGGCTAGAGAAAATATAGAATACCAACTGGTCATTGTCTAGCAGACACATTAGATTATATGTCCAAGTCCATATCAAATAGTGATATGTCCATGTTCATATCAAATAGTTATATGTACATGTCCATATAAACAAGTCATCAAAAAAGATGACGGATTTTAGAATACAACATGAAATTCTGGTTCACGTCTATAAGAAAGCATTGGAGAATATGTCCATGTAAAAGCAAAACAGTTGAATGGTCTATGTCCAGATTAATACCCAGTCTCATCTTTTCAATTGTAAAGAGACGAGAACAGAAACGTATTTTTAAGTGTGAAAAATGGCATTTGGCAAAAGGGAAAAATGAAGTATTTTGCTTAATTTGGAAAGATAGCTAATAGCCCGTCATGCGGGCCTCCTGCTGGGGCCCGCAGACAAGTGGGAAATATTGAGGTAAACCAGAAAAGTTTGGGTATAACAGGATATTTGAGCCAATTTTCTCAACAAAAAAATAGAAATACTTTTATGATTCTATCAAAATAAAAAATATTAATATTAGAATAGTGTGATATCAATAGAGTATCACACCAATAAAGATGCTCTTAATGTCTAGGTTGTACTTTTGAACTGTCAAATTTGCATAAATTTTATTTTTTGGTGAAGCAAATTTGCATAACTTTGTTATCTATATATATATATGTGTCCTTGTCTTTAAAATATTCAATAAATGAACTGCTGCTATAAAATAAAAACAATGTAGGGTACCAAAGACAATAAAACTTCTATAACCTAGTAAAAACTTTAAAAAAAAATGGCATCTTATATATTAAAGTGAGATACACTTTTATTTTGATTGTGTTATATAATTTAAGATAAAATTAACCTAAGATTCATAACAGCCTTTAAAACTAAGTTTAAGGTTCGTGTCGTTATAAACATTTATATAAAAATTCAAAAAAACTAAAATTTAATAAACAACTATATCAGATTTTCGGTTCTTGATCCAATTTTGGTTTGGGTTTGGACTTAACTTTTTTGGTACATAGATTTAGCACTCATTTCTGATATATTTCTGGGTTCGTGGTTTCTCTGATTTGGTATTTTGGTTATTTTGATTTAAAACTTATTCGGATATTTTTATTTTTGGATATGATTTAGTTCGTATATCGGGTCCACGTATATTTATATAAAATCCAAAAATAATTTAAAATAGAAAAACTCTTAAAAAGCTAAAATGTGGTTCTTGATTTGGTTTTGGTTAGAACTCAGGTTCGGTTTTTTTTGGTATAGATTTAGGATTTATTTATGTATATTGTCAGGTTCATTTCCCCTAATTCAGATCGATTTCGGTTCAGATTTCAAGCCTTTAAACCAAAAAATCAAAATAATATTTTCAAATATTAACACAGGTCTAACAAGCTAAATATACATGGCTTTACAAAATAATCTGAACAATCAAATCCCGCATTATAACGCGGGTATAATCCTATTCTTAGTAGAACTGTATAAAATTAACAGTATTTGATAGAATTATAATATTTTTTAAAACTTTGTAAATATATGGTTCTAGTATGATAAAAAATTAAATGTTTAATTTATAATTTAATAGTACATGATATGCCACTAACATTTATGAATTAGGAAATAATATAATTGTCTTCCAATGCAATATAACATCTTATTTATTTATTTCCATTTTAAATTATTCCTATTTTGAAAATCTTTTTCTAGTCAAAGGGGGTAATTGGAAAGAGCTGTGGTTGCTGTAGAAAGCAAAATATTTTTTTTTGTCAACTAGCCTAGTGGCTTTTAATTCCCCTCCTTATACTGCAGGTAGGGGGTACGATCCCTGGTGCCTTGAGAATTTATAAAGTGGCAACACCACTGGACCACCTGTCCTCGGCGAAAACAAAATAATTTTAAAATAAGTATAATTAAACTAATCATAATTTATAGTCTATTTTGGCTTTCGTTGCTCTAAAAAACAATTTTTAATTGTGGCAAGTTTTTTGGCTGTAGAAAGCGAAATTCCTTTAACCCAAATATTTTGGCTTTGCAAATTCAAATCAAAATTAGTCATCAAATATTAACCCTAATTGTTTGTCTGTGTAGCTAATAAAAACTTAAGCGAAGTAAGCCGTCCTCTTCAAACCTTCAAAGCTGAAAGCAAAAAGAATAAAACAAAAAAAAGTAAGATTAGACATCGAAAGAGAAAGCAAAGCAAGTAAATGTATTTTTTGTTTTGACTATTATTATATCTATGTACTGTAATAAGATATATACTATTCTTATTTGTTAGTGGAGTATGTTGTGTAATTGTAAGATTAATATAATATCAACATAAATATGAATAATTGAGTTAAATTATTGAAAATATGTATGTAGCTTAAGTGTAATGAAAGTATATATACTTTTCCAATTTAAAAGAGTCTTTTTCTATCAAGATTCATTTGCATAGTATTCAATTTGGTTTAGTGAATTCACCTCATAAATAATGTAAGTCTTTCATATCATGTTAAACTATGTTTAGTGAATTCACTTTTTATTTATTTTATTTTCAACAGGTTTGAAGTGAACTAGAGTGAATTAATCGAGTGAATACAATTTATTTTTGCGGGACAATGAACCAAGATGGTACTTCAATCTCTCAACGAGAGGTAAAAACTTATGACATTTAATTAATTTAGAAAAAAATTGACTCCAATTTTGATATAATTATTTTGTATCATAGATTAATATTAAGTGGACGGATGAAATTTCCCGAATATTCATTAAGATGTATTAGGTTCAACTTGATAAAGAAAATTGGGTAGACCGAGCTTTAACAAAAGAAGGTAAAATAAGTATTAGAAAGAGTTTTAAAGAAGCTACTGGATTTGATTTAGTATGGAAAAATTTTGCAAACCATTACCAAAATTTAAAAGTTTGGTATGAGTGCTACAACCGATTATGTGGTTATACTGGAGTAGCCATTAATCATGTCATGGGAATAATCAATATGGAAAAAGAATGGTGGAATGAAGGAATACAAGTAAGTATTTTAAATATTTTAAGAATATATTTTTAGTTAAAAAAGTTCATAAATATATTAAATTATATTTAAATTATATATTAGGAAAATGAGGTGGCTAAATGATTTCGTAAGAAGGCTTTAGCAAATAAAGATCTTTTGGAAAAAAAATTTATGTGTCATGCAAATTACTTACTATTGTAGTATAATTAATGTTTCAAATTTTTGCTTTATTTTCAGATAGTAAAACTATTTTGGAAAATGGTAGAGGATGATGAAGAGGTTGACACTCTGTTAATATCACACTTAACAGATGAGTCAACAATAAAAAATAATATTAGACAATCATTGTGTTCACATCCCAGCCGTGGTCGTCACTTTGTTAGTGACCTAGTACATGGTCATCCAGATCAATACCAGTTTCTTCTACGAATGGGTCCAGAGGTATTTCTTAATCTATGTAAAACTTTTTAAATTAAATACAAGACAAAACTATCTCGAAATATGACCGTGAAAGAGAGTGTGTCAATTTTTTTTGTATATTTGTAGTCATAATGTCACTCAACGAAACAACATGAGGATGTTTGGACATTCTCAAGAAACCATATCCAGAAAATTTCATGAAGTTTTTAATGTGATGGAGGTTATGGCAGTAGATATGTTTAAACTAGTCCCCATGAATCTCAATCAAGTTCATCCTAAGTTGTAGTTTGATAAGCATTACTGGCCTTACTTTAAAGGATTTTTGGGTGCAATGGATGTGACACATGTACCCATTGTTGTGTCTGGACGAGATCAACAACGTTATTGGACCAGAAAAGGTGTATGCAGCATGAATATTTTAGCTGTCTGCAATTTGGATATGTAATTTACATACATATATGTTGGTGTCCCTGGGTCTGCCCATGATGCAAAAGTATTATCTTTAGATATAGAAGGTAATACTAATTTTCCACATCCGACAATAGGTAAATATTACCTTGTCGATTCAGGATATGCATTACGTCAAAGGTACTTCAGACCATATCGATAAACTCGGTACATCAAAACCAATTTCAAAACCAAGCACCACCGTCTAATTATAAAAAAAATTGAATCACCGCCACTCTTCACTTTGTTGTGTCATTGAAAGAATATTTGGAGTATAAAAAGGAAAAAGAGGATAATGCAAGACCGGACAAGATATGACATTAGAACAACAAGAAAACTTGTTGTAGAACCCATGACAGTACATAACTTTGTCCGAAAACCAAACATACTAGATCCTGACTTTGATGTTGATTGGATGCATGATAACGATCAACAATCTACAACGAATGATAAAGCTCCTATAGTGGAAGAAGAAATGATTGGTTCAAGACAATATATGGAAGGATTTCGAGATGAGATTGTGATGAATTTACGAGATTCTCGAAACTAAGTTTGAAGATCATTTTTTATTATATCAAAACTTTTAGATTTGTTATTAATTAATTTTGGATATGTATTATTTGATCTGAAATATTTTGTACATTTGTTATAAATTTATCAGTGTTTGATGAATATTTAATATTTTATTTTATAAATTATATTTTTATTATAAATTTATTATATATTTATTATATATTTATTATATATTTTATTTAAAATATTATATGGTTATTTTGAATTTATTACATTTATATTTGAAATATTATATATTAATAATAATTTAGTACTTTAGATTTAGTACAAATTTGTGTTTTAAAAATTTATCATATATTCCAGCATATACGTTAGCATATATTTTAATTATTTTATGAAAGAACACGTGATCTAATTAAGGAAGCTGACATGGCCAAGTCTGCTCAAAGTGTAATGAGGTGGTGATACACCATTCGGTGGAATAAAGTTCTGTGCGCAACAGAGGACTTGCACCAAAATGAAAAAACAAGAGACTGAAGTAGAAGGTAAGGAAGAGTTGACCTGACTGGATGTGTCCTGCAGCAGCAGAACAGGAAGGAAGCAAAGGGTCACTCTGGTGACTCTGCAAGACTCAGAACGCAACAAGGCTCTACATCAAGGATAGTGTGCAGAGTAGTTTTAGAGGTTTCTATAAGATCAGAGGAAAGCCCTAGAGAAGCTCAGACTATTTAAGTAGTGCTTAGTGTTCAAGGAGGCTGAGATTTCTGAGAAAAAATAGAGAGTTCAAGTTTAAGGTGTTTGTTGGTGATTGATACAAAGAGTGATACAGCGACTACAAGGTTGTAGTGTTGTGTGAGGCTTGGGTAGTTTAGGAAAAATCAGTGTTGCACCTGAGGTGGTTCAGTGTAAATATGAGTAAACATAACTGTAACTTGTTTATTGCTTTCTAAATACAAAAGTTTCAAATAATTCTCTGTGTCTGTTGCACATCCATTGGTATTGCTCTATTCTGGTACTTTCATTTGGTATCAGAGCCACTCAACCAACAGGAGTTGCTTATCTCAAACAAGTTGTGGATCCTGAGGAAAGAATGAAGAATACAACATATGTGATGGTTGTTCAGAAGCCATTGATTCTGGATGACAAAGGTTACGGGTACCAGAAGGTCAGAATGACACAGCTCATTCGAGGTCAAGGAGAGGATGCTTGGAAAGCAGTTGAAGAAGGTTGAGAACCACTGTTTGTGATGACATGAGCTGGGGAAAAGGTGCTGAAAACCAAACAAGAGTGGATTGTTATCGACAAAACCCTTTCCAAGTACAATGCTAGGGCAATGAATGCAATCTTCTCTGGTGTCGATGAGAACAAATTCAAACTCATACAAGAGTGCAAATCAGCTAAAGAAGCATGGGATATACTACAGAAATCCCATGAAGGAGACACGTCTGTTAAACGAATCAGACTGTATCAGCTTGCATCAACTTTTGAGAACCTGAAGATGGGTGAAGATGAAACAATAGTTCAATTCAGCTCCAAACTAAGCTCTATTGCAAATAAAGCAGCTATTCTAGGTAAAACGTACAAGGAACGGAAACTCGTGAAAAACCTATTGCGATGTCTAACTCCTAAGTTTGCAGCTCACAAAGCAGTAATGAGGATTGTGTGGAACTCAAACACCATGAAGTTTGAAGATCTGGTTGGGATGCTGAAATCAGAGGAAATGGAGGTTGCAGAAGACAAGCAGAAAACATAGCCTTTGTTGCTGAGACAGAACCCGATGGACTGACACAAGTGAAAGAAGAAGTGAGTCTGTTGGCAAAGACTTTAGGTAAAGCCTTAAGGCGTGTTTAAAGAAACCAACACAAAGAGGCATAGTGTTGGAATTGCAGTGATGGAGACGAGAATGCTCTCCACCGTTCAGAAGGAGAAAAGAGTGGTGGGAAGCATGATTTGGTCTGTCATGAATGTGGAGGCATAGGACATTTCAAATCTGAATGTCCCTTGGCAAAACAGAAGGAACTGTAGTGCTTCAAGTGTACGGGACTAGGACAAACAAATATGGAATGTCCGAGTAAGCGGAGGAACAAGGTGTTGGTTGGTAACCTTAGTGAAAATGAGTCGAAAGACGAGGATGATGACGACACATAGCCTCATAACTATGTTGCCTTTGCTGAAAGAGAAGACAATGATACTAACTCTGATGAAAACAATGAATTGTACAACAAGGAACACTACTGCAAGTCATATGACAACCTTGTCAAAATTATTGAAGAAAAGATGGTCCTCACAAATGAGAAACACACTCTAGAAGCTTGTGTCAACGCACTTGAGTCTGCTGAAAACGATAAACAAACATGTGACTTGCCCCTTGATCCATTTGGTACTAATAAAGACTCTGTACCTGTGTGGAAAAATAGGTGTGAACTGGAAAAGGAAAAGGCAACTCTTCTGCAGTATCAGTAATGAGATAGAGAAAAACAAATCAGGATGTTGAATAATGGAACCAAGAAACTTGATGAGATCCTTGAGCTAGGAACAACTGGAAAACACCACCTTGGGTTGGGATATCTAGGCAACCATGAGGAAGCTAAGAGCTTGTTGAGGATTGTGAAGTTTATTAAAAGCAGTGGAAGAAACACTACAAACAGAGGGGATATCCGAACTTAGCAAAGCCATATAGGACAGAGTGCAGTACTAGCATGTGTTCACACCTCATCAGCACAGTCTCAAAGGAGAGGGACCCCATTGTGAACATACTACTACTACTACTACTACTACTACTACTACTACTACTACTATAACAAAGCATGCCATAGTAGGAGAAACTGCTCCAAGTTGAAACAAAGACTTCGCACTGTGTGGAAGCTGAGAAGATGTCACATCGAGCCTGCTCAATACAGGAGCTTTTGGGTAGCCAAATCAGATCTGTATGGAGAGATACCCGAAGAGGATGACCTAAGGTATCTCAAACAGTTCGAAACACTAAATATTCAGAGTGGTGGATACAATACAGAGGAATCACATGGTGGAGGATCTGTGTTACAAGCACATGTTGTATACACCTCTACAAAAGGACATGAAGATGATCATTGGTACTTCGACAGCGGATGCTCTAGACACCTGACAGGCAGCCAATCATCTCTATGAAATTTTATAGAAAAAATGGACCCAAAGTTACCTTTGGAGGAGGAAGCAAGGGAAGAGTAAAGGGTAAAGGTGATACTCATGGATCAGATAACCCTAAACTAACCAACGTGTACTATGTAGATGGACTGACTGCAAACCTGATCAGCATCAGTCAACTATGTGACAGTGACTTGGATGTAACGTTCAACAAGACAAGCTGCAAGGCAGTAGATGCAAATAGTAGTGTTGTGCTAACAGGGTCTCGCACTAGGAACAAGTATTTCAAAGTGAGAAAAACAGAAACATGTCACTCTAGAGTGGTATCACAATTGGAATTGGAATTATGGCACAGGTGGATGAGACATATGAATGTTGAGAGTCTGACGAGGTTGGTGAATGCTAAGGTTGTGAGAGAAATTCTACACATCAAGGACAAGGACATAGCTGTATGCAATGGGTGTAACAGAGGAAAACAGATAAAGGTACAACACAAGAAAGTGGCTGGAATAACATCCAAGAAGATCCTTGAATTGGTACACATGGATCTCATGGGACCAGTTCAAGCTGAGAGTTTTATTAGAAAACGGTACACTTCTGTCTTGGTAGATAATTTCTCAAGGTTCACATGGGTCAGGTTCCTGAGAGACAAGTCTGATGCAATTGACAGCTTCAAGATACTTGTTGTTGAAAACTAAAAGGGCAGCATAGTGCAAATCAGAAGTGATCATGCAGAAGAATTCTAGAATGGGAACTTTGACAAGTTCTGTTAGAAACAGGGAATACTACATAAATATTCTGCTCCTAGAACACCACAACAAAATGGGGTTATTGAAAGGAAGAATCGCACTCTTCAGAAAATGGCCAGGGCTATGCTTCATGGCAACAACACACCAACAAGTTTTTGTGCTGAACCTGTTAGCACTGTGTGCTATGTGGTAAACAAGGTATATGTGAGGCCTGGTACTAATATGACACCTTATGAAATCTGTAAAGGAAAGACCCCAAATCTTAGTTACTTTAGAGTGTTCGGTTATGTATGCTACATATTGAATGTCAAAGATCAGTGATGTGATCAGGTTTTAACCCTAAGCAATCTATTGCAAGTGCACAACAATGAAGTAGTGGTACTATAGGGATCGAATCCTCAAGGAACCAAGTATTATACTTTTGATCATCAACTATATTTCTCAATCTATACTAGTCGAAGTTCAAGAGACAAACAAGCAACTTTAAACGATGTAAAACTTAATAATAAAAGCATTAGGCAAAGATATTCATCGGGAAGTAGGAATCTAAGTAGGGAAACTATTCAGAGTATTACATAGGTTTAATTCTCGATTTGAACAGGAAGGTATAACGAGTCTACTCTCGCAGTACTCAAGACTCTACTCGACAATTTAGAGGTCCTAACTATCGTTGGTTCCAAATTTCCAATAGGCATTAAACAAGTGGGTTCAACTATCCACAATCAACATAAACATCAGCTATCGCGATAAAGGATTGATTGCTCATCAAACCTAATTCAGATTCCTAGCAAGCTTTTGGAAAGCTAACAAATCAGGCTATTCTATGCATTAAGAACAAGATTATATGGAGAATTCTCTTATTAGATTTGATTCTATTTGTCCCTAATCATTGATTCCTAAATCTCTAGAAACCCTAAACCTGATTGGTGAACTACTCAGACATAATCAAAATTGGAACAAAAGACATAATGTAAATAAACTTGAATTGCATAAAATATGAAATAGAGAAGTAGAGATTCTTCTCAATGTTGAATTCTCTCTCTCTGGCTTACAAAATAACTCAAGAGTTCTCTGTGAATAATGGTCAACTCTCCCAAAAGAAATAGAAACAGAAGTATTTATATGTCCTAAGATTTAGGTGCAAAAAAGGAAAATTAGGTATTTGCTTCGAAGCTCGCTGATCGATGATCATGGAGTTGATCGATCGATGTTGGACTTGCGTGATCGATCTCCAACACGTCAGGTCGATCGTGGGGTCGAACAATGTTCTTGCAAAAAGGCTTGATTGATTGCTCAAGAGGTTGATCGGTCGATCATAGGCCTTTTCCGTGAAACTTCAAGTAATGCTCCAAAACCATCCAAATGAGACTCCAATGCCAATGATCCGAGTTTCTACATTTTCCACCTAAAAGTGACACAAAATACAGAAAGAAACTCTAAAAGTATGCATGTTAATGAGCTCAAAACTAGTAAAAATAGAGGTATACCAATTCTCCTAGACTTAACCTTTTGCTTGTCTTCAAGCAAAGAAAGAAAAAACTAACAAGAAGATTCCCTTAAGAAACTCATTCGTCATCAGACATTGCACAATACAGTCTATATGAACCAATCAATACTGACCTGTTAGTATCGAGACCACCTTTTACTTCCCCCAGACTTAGCTTCTTGCCAATTAGACTCTACAATCACCATCAAAATACCCAAATACACCATACCGACTTCCTAATCATCTAAGTGTTGTCTCATCAAGGGAGTATCGATCATGAACACATGGGCTCATCATCAGCCTTTACCTGAAAACAAGAATATCTTCCTATGGTTCCTTGCCTCTCATTCTATTCATTTTCAGCCGATTTTTCCTACTTACCTAGGGTATCATTTTATTTTATTTTATCGGCTGCTCAACCAATCTTTCCCTACTTACCTAGGGTATCATTTTTTTATTGGTTGTGCAACCAGATATCTCCCTACTTATCTAGGGTATCATTTTATTTTTCCAACTGGTTGGTTCTTTAGCAACTCAAAGAATGAAAGCAAAAGTGGCTTCATTGGACTAAATTTTTCGATCCTTAGCCAAGTTTAGTATTACTTCAACTTTGTTTTATAGTTACTTTAGAATGTAAACATTCGAATATCTAAGAGAGGGGAACCTTACTCACACAGATAAGTCTTTCAGGACTGAAGAGAGGAATCCAGTCAAATGCATATCGAACCCCTTGAAAAGAAAATTAAGTCAGGTTAAAGTTGAGATCGGCATAGATCGATTCTTTAAACACCTGAAAATCGATATGTTTCATTGAGAAGATGCTTTGTCTCTAGGTTTTCCAATAGTCATCGATTCCCAACAAGTGCATATCAACGATCCTAAAAGCATAAGAGTGCAACAATCCTCAAAAGTCATAGTTCCTTAGACAACAAGTTTCAAAAGCTCAAGAGCATAACATAAAAATAGTTAATGTCAGAAAACAAAACTAAAAAGAAGACAAAACAAAGCAAATAGCGTTAGTTACAACAAGTGTATCTTCCCCAGACTTACTACACACCATCCCAGTATGTAAACAAGCTAGAAGAGATCACGACTTACGCATAAAAGAAAAAAAAATCGAAATAAAAGAAAGAAAAAGGGTGAGATAAACTGATCACTCAGGACTCTGACTCTCTTGGTTTCCAGGTGCTCGCCTACGGTGACATGGAAGACATTGCCCGAGTGTCTGCTCCTCTGTATCCTTGGAATCAGCCTCTGATTGACGTCCAACAACATCTGATCTACGATCATCTGCTCTAGTGCTACTCCCTGGCTGATCCACAGCAGGTGCACTCATGCAAAATGCGACTGGTATCCTCCTAAGTACCTTCCAAAGGCTTCTCCTCATCGAATGCTTCCTCTGCTCCGTCTTATAGTGCCAACGTCAGTACTCCCTATCAGTGAAGTCATCAGAGAAATGAGGAATATCATACTCTGTGTTGTACTCTGGAATGATGGGCTCAAGGGTCTGAGCAACGTTGCACTGCTGCTGTGTAGAAGCTGGAGCTACTGCCGATGAACACCTCCGTGGAGCTTGTCGGTGAGGCTGGGCTGCTCTTGCTTTCGCACTGCAATCTCAGGATGTGTAATGTGAGGCTCAAAGAGTACATTCTCCCTACAAGTGAGAGATGTGATCGCAAGTGCAGGCAAGGAACAAAGATAAGGCTCGACGTCTCTAGTGAAGTAGCGCCACTTTGTCTGCTCGGTGACATAGGTGAAGTTGGTCAATATCCGATCATCAACATAAGCTATCGTCTCCACCTTCACTGTCTCACAAAGATCCACCTGCAAATACTCAAACATGGGGGTCAAGAGACTACTTATCGTCTCGTTGATAGACTGATCCGGAGTGCCTTTGAACAATGTTCGGGAAGCAGCTTCGCGAACATGTATCCCCTGTTGATGTCATAAGGAACGACATCAGAAATAGGTGTAGAACCGTACAAGTCAGGTATCGCGTGTTACAAGGCATTATGGAGTATCTCCAACTCTGGCTTGGTCACGACAGGGTTGACTTCCTTGCATAGAATAGTCGATCCCAACATCATAGCAACAATCCAAATCGCAGGATGTCGGATGTATGTGAGCTTGGAATCTCGTCCCTGAAAAGTACCATCAGCTAAGATGTTCCAAAGAGCGTCAAGAGGGCTATCTTGGCGAGAAGGTAGCTGACTGTCGGTTTCCTCGCGGAACCCATAGATCGAGCAGATTTGTCGAACAGTCAAATGGTAGCGAATACCATGGTACATGAACGTCAAGTAGGATGCATGGAGAGGAGCATGAGGGTCAGCTACTAGGTGGAGGTCACAAGAGGCTAAGAAATATCTGACCGGCTCCGGGTACAACGGTTGAGGCTTGGTCATAATGGTACCAAGGCCAAGTCTATCGAGCATCCCAGTCACATCATCGAGAATGCCAAGTATGTCCAATGTTATCGGACATAAGAACTTGGTTGGAACAAGCTTGTTCCTCAACATCTGATCGTAGAACACGCAATGGAAATTCTAACATCTCAAATCTTCAGTCCTCTTCTGGTAGGCATGATCGTTTTTCAACAGCGAACGGTCAGAATGATTGCCTAAATTTTTCTCCAATGTTCCTTATCCGATTTAGGCCAAGGCAAATATGTGCGTTCAAATGCTTTGACATTTGAGGACTGGACGGCCTCAACATTAGCCAATCGTCTGACCTTACGAGAAGGTTGCTTGCCTCGCGAGTCCCTGCCATAATTTGCACAGATCGATCAAACAAAGGAAAACCAAAATATTATAATATTCTGGAAAATTCATGAAAAATCAAAAATATAGAATTCAAACGAGAAATATGTGAAATCAAAAATTAGGCTTTTGAATCAAAGAAAACAGTGTAGAATCAAAGAAGTCAGAGAAGATTGAAGACTTTTACCTAAAATCGCCTAAAACAACCGCGAAGAGATATGTTTGAACAAAACCCATATTGTTAGAGTTATAAATACTTACCTGGCCCGCTGATCGATCGATCGAGGCATTGATTGATTGATCTTACCTCTTGCGGTATGCTAATCGATAGATCATGACCATGTAGGTCGATCAATAGGTCGCGCGTGCATTTCTGATCCCCGATGATTGATCGATCGCCCTTCTGCAGGTCGATCACAAGATCAAGTGTTCCTTTCCTTTAATATTTGATCGATCAATCCTCCACCTGAGGTCGATCACAAGATTAAGCGTATTATCCTATCCTTTGATGATCAATCGATCACATATGTGAAGATCGATCATATGATCGAGTGCACACTTGAAAGCACCGCTGATCAATCGACCACTGAGACGATCGATCGATAAGATTCCTTTCGTCTGATTTTTCTCACCTAAAACAAACTCAAAACAAAATCGAAAATCAAACAAAAACAGAAAAACTATGAAAATATAAACTACTTATTAGTGGGTTGCCTCCCACTCAGCGCTTGTTTAAAGTCAATAGCTTGACTCGAATGCCACCTAATTGGCTAAATCATCCTTGGGAAGAATGATCATTCCCTTGGTTTTCATCTCATCCTTGATGAACTCATTGAATTGTTCATCCTTCCTGTGGAATTCAGTACCCTTTGTGTCCAGCAACACTACAGTTCCATCAGATGTAGTTTCTTCACCGTATATGGTCCAGAAGATTCAAGATCAAGTCTTCCTACAAAAACTTTTAGACACAAATTTTGAAGACAATTTTCAAAGCATTCATCGGTTTTGTCAAAAAGGATACTATCATCATCATACTCAGCCGATTTCCTGCTTGGTCATGATAGATCTCATGTTCTTCATCCAACTCATACTCTGGTTCCTCATATTCCCAATTTGTGTTGATCAAGTTCACAACCTCAATATTTTCATTCACAACACAACTCCTTATCACACCACATAGGTCCTTAGTCGATTTTTTAATAGGATAGGAGACTTCTTTATCAATGTTTTCAAGCACTACCCTCTTGTTGGGAAAGTCAATCTTTGCCTCAACAGTGTTCAGGAATGGTCGACCCAAAAGAATGGGCACAGCTCCTTCCTTATCCATCTCAACAACCGTAAAGTCGATTAGAACCTTGTAATTTCCCACAATGAGTGTGAAATCGACTAACCTGCCTCTTGGGCTCTTAGAAATGGCATCACCAAATGAAATAGATGAGGTATGCTCCATCAAGCTTGATCCCAAGCTACCTCATGGTCTCCAACGAGATCACACTGACACTTGCACCGGTATCACACAAAGCATCACCAAAAGTCAATTTTCCAAGAGAACAAGGAATGGTGAATTTTCCTTGATATTCTTCCTTTGCAAGCTCCTTGAGATAAGGTATAGGATGCCGGTACTTACTATCATAGCTGCTCTCCTTACTCACATCAAATTCCTTAGCCATCAAATGCACAACATTACATGGTTCTCTAGGGTTCTTTTCAACTTTACCCGGTAAAGCTCCTTGTGGCCTTCTCATAGCTTCAGCTGTCTGCACCACTTGTGTGTCCAGCTTCTTCAAGTGTACTGAGATGGATTAAAACTTCTTGTACAAATCATTGTACATGCTGTCCACCTTAGTATTGAGATCCCTAGTAGACTTTTGTTGCTCAGTTGCAAGCTGTTGAGTGAGAGCTTTAATCTCATTATTAGAAGTTCTAGATGAACTAGCTTTCCTTGTCGCCTCTTGTGTGTAAGGCTTGTAATGTTTAATCCATTCTTCAGCCCCTGAATTCAACCGTTTGTTATTCCATCTCTGCCCTGAACTCTGCACAAACGGTTCACCCTGAAATGGTGATTCCTGTGGATTCTCAACGTTGGTGCTCCTGTATTAGAGATAGTTCTGGTTCTGTCTCCTGTTTTGCCAATTCACAAAATCGACCTCTTTCTGATCTTCAGACATGTCGGACTCAACCTGAGCTTGATCGACTTCCCTAGTGTCATCTAGCTAATGCACCCTCGCCTTGATAAGCATGTCGAGCTTCTCTGAAATCTCATATATCCTCTGAATCTCCACACTATTGACCTTCTTACTTCGATCATATTGTGGACAATGGTTCCCTGAACTTGCAGCCAAGTTGTCGATGAGAGTGAAGGCTTTATCCGTAATGTTTGTCATGAAGTCTCCATTGCTAGCAGCATTCAAAAAAAATTTGTACTCCTAATCGATTCCTCCATAGAAAGTGTTGAGCAGCTGCTCATCCGAATTACCATGATGGGGGCAATCTCATTGGTACTCTTTGAATCTCTCCCAAGCTTCATGCAAAGACTCACCACAACGTTGTTGAAACGCTGAAATCTTGCTTCTTAATATTGCAGTCCTCGACTTAGTATAGAACTGATCCAAGAAGGCAGCCCTAACTTCTTTCCACATGGTTAATGAACCTGGAGGCAAAGATCGCAACCATCTAGAAGCTTTGTCAGAAAGTGAATAGTGAAACAGCTTACAGTTTACATAGTCTGCAGGGACTCCACTCGAGCTCGTGGTACTGCACATATCTTCAAAGTTCTCAATGTGATCCATCGAATTCTCACCTGGGAGACCATTGAAGACATATTGCTTCACTAATCCAATCAACTGAGGCTTGATTTCATAGTCTTACCTCTAGATAGGTGGGGGTCAAATAGTAGACCTATTCTGATAGTATATGTGAGGTGTATTCATGTCACCTATAGCTCGGCGTTGAGGCTATTCCTACTGCCTCCTAAGCATAGCCAAATCTCTCTACAACTGTTCAACCGTTTGCTAGAATATCCTGTTTCCTCTGAACAGTAGGCTGAGTCTCAAGGTCCTGAGGAATCTGTTGGTTTTCCTGATTCATTGCTTTTACTCTGCTATTTTCTTTTTCAACTCTAGCAAGTTCTCCGTTATCAAAACCAAGTAGATTATCTGAACCTTAACTTCTTCTGTTCATAAGCCTGAAACAAAAACAAAAACAAGACACAGAACAAAACGTAATTAAAAGAGTATAGACTTGAAAGCAAATCATAATCAAAAGGCAACCGATTGGTTCCCCGCCAACGGCGCCAAAAACTTGATGTGATCAGTTTTTATCCCTAAGCAATCTACTGCAACTGCACAGCAATGAAGTAGTAGTACTATAGAGATCGAATCCTCAAGGAACCAAGTATTGCACTTTTGATCATCAACTATATTTCTCAAGCTATACTAGTCGAAATTCAAAAGACAAACAAGCAACTTTAAACGATGTAAAACTTAATAATAAAAGCACCAGGCATAGGGTATTCATCGGGAAGTAGGAACCTAACTAGGGAAACAATTCAGAGTATCACTTAGGTTCAATTCTCGACTTAAACAGGAAGGTATAACGAGTCTACTCTCGCAGTACTCGAGATTCTACTCGACAATTTAGAGGTCCTAACTATCGTTGGTTCCAAATCTCAAATAGGCATTAAAAAGTAGGTTCAAATATCCACAATCAACCTAAACATCAGCTATTGCAGTTAAGGATTGATTGCTCATCTAACCTAGTTCAGATTCCTAGCAAGCTTTTGGAAAGCTAACAACCTAAGTTCATAGATTAGTTGATCAGGCTATTCTAAGCATTCAACACAAGATTAGATGGAGAGTACTCTTATTAGATTTGACTTTATTTGTCCCTAATCATTGATTCCTAAATCCCTACAAACCCTAAACTTGATTGGTGAACTACTCAGACATAATCAAAATAGAAACAAAAGACATAACGGAAATAAACTTAAATTGCATAAAAATATTAAATAGAGGGTTATAATGGTAGCACAAGGTTACTCTCAAGTTGAAGGAATAAAATTTGATGAAACATTTGCTCTAGTAACTCGGCTGGAATCTATCCGATTACTGCTAGCTGTTGCATGTGTACTGAATTATAGGCTGTATCAGATGGATGTTAAGAGTATCTTCCTCAATGGGCTACTACAGGAGGAAGTGTAGGTTTCAGAACCAAGAGGATTTGAAGATCCCAAACATCCTAAGCATGTTTACAAACTCAGGAAAGCTTTGTATGGGTTATAACACGCTAGGGATGTTAATATAGGTTTGCAGAGCCTATTTAATAAATGGGTAAGTTGTATAATTTTAAACCCATTTAGACCCATATATTTAAAAATGTTATATGAGTTTATATGAGTTTACCCATTTAGACCCATTTATTAAATGAGTTTTGGTAAAATTAAATGGGTACCCATTTAAACCCATTTATTAAACCTATTTGTTAAATTTAGATATATTTAACAAAATAAAAATAAATTATATAAATAATACTTTTCATGCATACTTATTTGTAAAAATAGGTTATGTTAAATTTTTTCTTTCAGTTTTTTTAAATTGTAATTATACTTTTAGTTTATTTTTTGAAAAAAAAATTTCCCACCAATTTTTTCGAAAAAAAAATTTCTTGCCAAATTTTTCAGCAAACTTTTTTCTTCAAAATTTTTTTTTCTACCAAAAAACAGTTTGTCAAAAAAAATTTGGCGGGAAAAATTTTTGGCGGGAAAATTTTATGGCAGGAAAATAACTCGAATATATTTTCTTCTTTCTCTGCAAGATTTTATTGTATTAGTTTAAAAATTTCTCGATTCCAATGACTTTCAACTTTACTATCGTCGATAATGATTTCAAAATGACTTATTACAACTTATTATTAGAATCGTTATTTTGTTGTAATAATAAATTTTTATGAATAAATTTTTATTTTTTTAATTGTCTCTATTTTGAACTATTTGATTTGAGGTATTTTATTTGTCTTTAGACAAAAATAAAATTATAATTTAATATTATTTGGTTAGTTTTAATAAGTTAAACAAATAAAAGATACTTAAATGGGTTTAAATGGATAAAGTTAAATGGGTATAAAATTAAATGGGGTTAAATGGGTTTGAGGTTAAATGGGTTGGGTTTTAAATGGGGTGGGTCTAAATGGGCTGGATTTACCCATATTAACATACCTATAACAGGCACCACGAGCTTGGTATGAAAGACTTACATAATTTCTGATCAATCTTGGGTTCAACAGAGGATCGATGGACAAGACTTTGTTCATCCATAAAGGCAGTGACAACATTCTGGTGGTACAGGTGTACATTGATGATATTGTGTTCGGAAGCACAAGCAAAAAAGGCATCGACTGGTTTGTCAACCTGATGACGAAGGAATTTGAAATGAGTATGGTAGGAGAATTGAGCTACTTTCTGGGATTACAGGTTTAGCAGTCTGATGAGGGCATCTTTGTATCACATAGTACATATGCTAGAACCTTATCAAAAGGTTTGATATGCAGATAAGTAAGACATCAAGAACTCCCATGAGCACTACTAGTAAACAGTCAGGAGATGAAGAAGGACAGTCAGTGGATGAGAAACTCTACCGAGCGATGATAGGCAGTCTTCTGTATCTCACAGCAAGTCGACCAGACATGTGCCTTAGTGTGGGTATATGTGATCAGTACCAGGCAAACCCCAAATAGTCCCATCTGGCCGCTCTCAAACGAATTATCAAATACGCCAGAGGTACATCAGATCATGGGTTCTACACGAAGCAATCAAATCAGAAATTAGCAGGCTTCTATGATGCAGATTGGGCAGGAAGTATCGATGACATGAGGACCACATCAGGTGGGTGTTTCTTTCTTTGTAACAACCTTGTGTCTTGGCACAGTAAGAAACAGGTTTGTGTTACTTTGTCTACTGCAGAAGCTGAGTATATTACATTACGTAGTTGTTGTGCTCAACTCATGTGGATGAAACAAATGCTTGCAGATCATGGCTTAAACACTAACACAATTCTTGTTCATTGTGATAACATGAGTGCTATAAACATCTCAAAAAATCATGTGCAACATTCTAGGACTAAGCATATTGGCATAAGACATAATTTTATCTGTGAGTTAGTTGAAGAGAAACATGTTGAGATCACTCATGTTGCATCAGAGAATCAGCTTGCTGATATATTTACAAAACCGTTGGATTTGAATACATTCTCGAATTTTCAAAAGGCACTTTGTATTTGTGAATATTGAAGTGCTCTGTCTCTAACACTATGTGCTTGTACAGTTTAACACAGTTGTTGTATTTGTTGTTTTCTTTTGCCTTGGACACAATCTCCACAACACAAAACCTCTTATTAGCAATTCAGCTTAGAGAAAGAGCTGCTTTTCATGCAAACATCAAGATCATTATACAGAGGTATTCTGGGTTGGGATTGTGTTGCTTATATATATACAAAAAAATTGGGTAGTGTACATAGGTAGATTTTAGCTTTTATAATATAAAAAACAAAAAACAAAAAAGAAAGAAAAAAAAGAAAGAAAACACCAAAAGGAGGAGATACAAAGGTGTGTACAGGGGTTGTAGTATACAGAAAGTGCTCTGAGTATGTACGAATATCTCTGTATATGGTCATCAGGTCTGTATGGTGATGTGTAGACTACTCTATGTTGATCAGTAAGTGTGAAAGTTACTCAAAATTTAGAAATAGCTACCTTGCTGGGCCGATGAGTTGATGTATTTTCGTTCTCAAAACTCACAAGTGCACTATAGTACCAAATCACTCCACACAGCTGAGATGGAAAGTACAAATATGTCACAGGAGCTTTGGGTCTTACTTGTAAGAACTAGATCTCTAATATTGACTAAGTATAAACCTAGCTGATTCTTTGTGCACTTGTATATTCTCTCGTAGGTCACTCATCAGAACTGCTTTCTTTGCTGAAATTATCAGTTTGAGTTATTATTCTGTGTGATCTTTGTTTTTCCGTTAAAATTGAGCTTTGTGAAGGATAGTTTAATTACTAGCATCTGCGGAACTGACATATTCCAAGATTAGAAAAGTTTGTGTGTCTTTGATTCAGGTAGTTGAGTACAGCGGGATACCACAAGGGTATTAGTGTCATCTCAACATATAATAAAAAACCATAAAAAGGGGAAGTTACTCTTATTCTCTCATTTTTACAAACCAGGACACTGCAACTTCTTTTTTCTCTTCTCGATCTTCTCTCTTGATCAACTCTTCCGGTGAGAATTCCGATCATGGAAGACAAGCTTTCGCTTGATCAAGTCTCGTCAGAACTTCAATCCCTTATGCTCAAAACAATCTAGAAATTTAATCAGATGAACCCAGATGCCGGATCTCATGTGACGCCATCCACCCAGCCAGCAATGCCTCCAAAGTCGCCGTCTCTACCGAAACCTTCGCGAAAATCTCTCAAACATCCTAGGGCAGAAGGAGATCTCACTCGCTGCACCTCTCTCTGTAAAACCACCCACCGAGAAATTTCAACTCTTGACGCCTCAGCTTCCACGGCACAAGTTCTGGATGATGACTCTGAAGAAGATACTGTCAGATCTGAAGTTCCAGAGGACATATCAGAAAACCTTTTGACTCATGTGATCTCTGTTACAACTCATCAAGGTTAGACGGGTGCTGCGCAGTCAGCGTCAATCAACCAGGTGCTCAACAAGTTGGTGGAGAAAATACCACCTATCACACAGACTGAACTCCCTGGTGAAACCTGTCTTGCAGCCACTGAGAAAATCGATTTCACCTCACCGTCTCTGTCTGTTGGTCCAATGAACTCTTCTATTGTGGTACCATTTGAGACAACTTTGGATGAAATACCTCGACAAAACCTAGGAAAGTCTCCTGAGCAAGCATCAGACTCTATCTTTGATGAAAAATAAAGAGCTGGGTTTGAAATAGGGGAATCTGAAGAATCTACTTATGCTACAAAAGATCAGCCCAAGGACTTTGTCTCTCACTGCACTGTGAATTGCAACAAACTGGCAAAGTATCGCACTTCAAACCCTCAGTACTACCAACCCTCGACACGCCCTCACAACAACCACTTTTCCACTGCTGGCGCTGCTTCACGATACAAGTGTCTACTACGACGCTCATTTGCAGAACAAAGGCAGCTCAATCTCAAGGATCCCAAGACTCTCGTTATTTAGCGTATTGTTGAAAGAGCTGGACTGCTCAACACAGTTACAGAGATTGGAGCTTATACTCCATGACTGGCCAAAAAGTTTTACGCCAACCTATAGGAAGAGAGACTTGTTCGAATGGGAACACTATGGTGTATGTTCGAGGACACATGTATGAGTTCACTCCACAACTCCTCAATAGGATGCTCAGTCTTGCTTTAGGTTCAGATTCATCAGAACAAGGAGATGACTCACCGAATGCCAAAGATGCTGCAATTCTTCTCTCTGGTGGGAGCTTTATTGATCTAGCCAAGCTCACACCAAAGAACCTGACAACAATGATGGCAGTTCTCAACAGGCTCTGTTGTCACAACTGGTTGCCTACAACAAACAAGGCACACATCAGTTCTAAGCGTGCCGGCTCATGTACCGAGTGGCTTACGGACAACATATGAACTTTGGGCAAATTATGTTCGATCAAATCATCTCATTGGAGAATTCTCAGAATAGTCCATAAATCGTCTCATCTTTCCAAGTCTGATCAATCAAGTAATGAAATATCAACTCATGTCTGCTCAATTCAAAGAAGATGAAGAACTAGTAGCTCTGCTTAACTTTACTGTGGATCAAAAAAACTCCACTATAACTAGCACTTCAGGTATCTGGGCAGTATCTCTGAAAGTTGAGTTGGACAAGATCACTCGCCAACTTCAGGCAGTTCAAGAAACTCACAGGTTTGTTTTCTTTGTTCGTTTATGGTTAACAGCTCACTACTTCTAAACCTGTTTGTCTCTGATTATGCACTCAAGCAGGGGGAGATTCAGGACCGGGTGAAGAAGCAGCTGACTCTGAAGATTTATCTGATGCTTTTAAAATAGGACAGCGACTGTGGCCTTTTGTTATTAGTCTATCTATCTATCTCTCTAGTAATTTAAGTTTGTACTTTTGGAACCTGATGGCTATTTAAGTCTGTAGTATTGGAACCTTGGAGTTGGTTGTTTGTGGCACTTATTATTGAAACTAAGTGTTTGAATCTTTCTCTAAATTTTTTGTATTCAGTGTTTTATCTGTGTGCTATGTGCGTGTGTTCTCTGCTAGTTTAACTCTGTATTACAGGAAGCTTGAGTTGACACATTCAGATACAAAGGGGGAGAATGAAAGAACACTTGATCTGATTAAGGAAACTGACGTGGCCAAGTCTGCTCAAAGTGTAATGAGGTGGCGACACACCATTCGTTGGGATAAAGTTCTATGTGCAATAGAGGATTTGCACCAAATGGAAAAACAAGAGACTGTAACAGAAGGAAAGGAAGAGCTGACCTGACTAGGATTTGTCCTGCAGTAGCAGAACAGGAAGAAAGCAAAGGGTCAACTCTGGTGACTCTGCAAGACTCAGAAGGCAACAAGGTTCTGCATCAAGGATAAGGTACAAAGTAGTTTTGGAGGTTTCCTCAAGACCAGAGGAAAGCCCTAGAAAAGCTGAGACTATTTAAGTAGTGCTTAGTGTTCAAGGAAAGGATGAGGTTTCTGAGAAAAAATATAGATTTCAAGTTTAAGGTGTTTGTTGGTGAGTGATACAAAGAGTGATACAGCGACTACAAGGTTGTAGTGTTGTGTGAGGCTTGGGTAGTTTAGGAAGAGTCAGTGTTGAACCTAAAGTGGTTCAATGTAAATCAAAGTAAACATAACTGTAACTTGTTTATTGCTTTCTAAATACAAAGATTTCAAGTAATTCTCTGTGTTTGTTACACATCCATTGGTATTGCTTTATTCTGGTACTTTCACTTTATATATATAATTTTATTTAAATTAATATCTACAGCAGTTGTGCTTAAGAATTTATCAATCAAGCTTTCATTTTTGAAAAATCAGAGCCATAAACCTACACCAAAAAACATACAGCCAAAATCCTAGAGCTAAAATCCTACAGCAAATTTTTTTAAAGCTATAGCCCTTACCAATCGGCCCCAAAATAGTTGGGTTCAGCATTGTTTTCTTCTCGATGGGAGATTTACTTTCTAAAGTCGTGTAATCCCCAGGTAATGTTAGTTGAGGGCTTAGGGAGAGTTTAAACTATGAATTCAGTTATGTAGATTCAATCATTGAAACATAAAAAACACAATTAATCTTCAAACAATATTTTATTTCTCATATTTTTAGTCAGAATATTTAGTTTTCTTTATCAAATTAATTGATTCATAGTCTGCTCCCTTTGGAGAACTTAGGCTATGGATCGAGGCTTGTTGTTGATCCAATGGTTACTTGTTGACAAAAAAAATAGAATCAAAATACATTCAAGATCATTTTTGACATATTAAATTATAATTTTAACTAAATGATGTCTCGTGCAATGCATAGGTTAACTAATATTTCTTTGTTTTATTTATTTATTTTATGGTTTGATTTGTATGTGTAAATTTATTTTATATATATATATATATATATTTGATATATTAAAAGTAAATTTACAGTGATCACCGGTGTGTATACGAAATATATATTTTTATCTTTGTTTACTTAAGTTTCGATGAATTACAATTTTGCATATAAATTTTTTTGACTTGTGTCATTTACGTTTTGACTCATGTTCATTTAGGTTTCTAGACTCGTTTATAACTTAAATTTTTAGACTGGTATTTATTTAAGTTTTAAGATCTATGTTCAATTTTGCTATGTTATATATTATCAATAGAACATACATTTTTATTTATTAATATCATAAGTAATTCATCAAGTATATACTAATATATATATATATATATATTTAGGGTTTTAAACTTGTATTCATTTAAGTTTATAGATCTATGTATATTTNGTATCGATTTGACACATATTTTTATTTATTAATATTTTAAAATCATTTCATCAAGTATATGCTAATATAAACGTATGTATGATTATCTAATTAATATATATTTGTAGATTAAAAACCGATGTTTATTGTAACTAATATATTTTTAGTTTGTGAAAACTTAAAAGTTCATATCATTAGTTATTTAATTTTTAAATGTTCATAACATTAGTTATTTTGTTTTGTTATCTTATAATTAAAAATATATTTATTTATATCTTCTATATATAAGTAATGTTTTTGTGAAAAATTGATTTTTTTCCAATATATTTATATTGAGATTATAAATTTTTTCGTTTATATGTCTTATATATATATAACAAATATACTTATTCCTTTAATAATTAATACTTATAACCAAATATATATATATATATATATATTCTAATAAATACATTTACTAAAATTTTGATTATATATAAAATTTGTAAGATGTATAGTATCTTTTATATATATAAAATATTATCATTTTCTAATAATTAATATTTATAATCGAAAATAATATTTTAAAAAAAAAATTATTACTTATGTATAAGATAAATATCTTTAAGTCGTCTTTCAAGTAATTTAGGGTAATTAACCGGTTCTAATCAGAACACAGAACCTGATAAAGGATATTTTGGCTTAATTTTAGTTGTGTACATGAAAAAGACCTTGAAGTTATGAGTAGAAGTATGGTAAGCTCCGGTTGGAGGAGAAAGTTATAGGTTTGTAATGATTTTAGTATTTCATTATTCAAGAAGTTCTTTAAATTTAGAAACTAGTTCATTCTTCATATAGCAGTGAATTTCATCACCCAATATATATATATATCAATTAATTAGAAAATATTTTAAATTATTATAAAGGTATTCACATAGATAAATTATTAATAACGTACTTTAAAATCATAAAGAACCATATCAATCGTTTGAATATGTTATTTAGTGTATATTTTCCAGAATTTTAGAATTTTAACTTTAATCTTTCAGGTTGATTTGTTGTGTTCCGACAAAAAAATTCAGAAAAATACATGATTTAAAAAACACAAAAATCGAGAGAAAAAAAATGTGCAAAAATCTTTGGCGTTATTAAGGGGCTGTTATTCATTTAAAATTTCTATTAACTTTTAAAGACTTCTAATAATTTGCAATCATTAATTGAAATTAATTGAAACTAATCATTACAAATCATTAAAAGTTATTAAAATTCAATACAAATCTTAAACGAATAACAGCCCCTAAATTTGTCCCGAGATGTTTCTTATATAGACTTCAATTAAAAATTTTGTTCTATTAGAATTAGGAATATCATTTGTTTGATTTCCTCTAAATATAAGGTATTTAGATTTGGATTAGGAATATCTCAATAATTATTTTTTTGTTTTCTATTGTGTTGAGCAATAATATTTAAATTAAGGTTTTTATCAAAATCCAAACAAACTTATTTGTTAAAACAAACAATATCATCATAAGGTTCTTACAACATCCAAACAAAAGATTTATTTTTAAACCAACAAAAATCAAATCTTAAATGAATAAAAAAAATTAAATCCAATGAAAATCAAATTTTTATTGGTTAGAGATTTCTTTTAAAACCAACAAAAATAAAATCTTATTTGGTTAAGTTTTTTTTTAACAAATAAATTTCAAATCTTATTTGGCTAAGATTTTCTTTTTTAACAAATAAAAATCAATTTTTAATTGGTTGAAGTTTCCTTTTTAATTATATGTTTTTATTGAAATCCATTAAAAATAAATAATTCATTTTTAAAATAATCTTATCTAAACAAAAAGATAAATTAATTAGGTTAAACGAATTAACCAATCAAAACAAATCAAGAGACTTTAAATCTCTATTATATTATTACAAATATACAAAAAAAATTATTCATACGGATTTTTAATAATAAAGATAAGGTACCTGATTAATTATTGAATTAAATATAAGGTATTTGGTTAATTATTGAATTAATGTAAATTATCATTATTTAACAAATGAATATGTTTAATTAAGGATTTTATCATAATCTTAACAAATTTATTTCTTAAAATAACTATAACTAACGAAATCAAATTAAGGTTCAAAAATACAACCAATCAGATTAAGGTTCAAAAATATGACCAAATCATATACAAAATCTCTGTTAACGAAATCAAAAAGTTATTGCTACAAAGAGATAAAGATAAGACCAAATCATGAGATTATCTAAACAAATGTTATTCAGACAAGTTATATAGTTAAAATAAATCGACCAATCAAAACAAATCTAAAATTTAAAATCTCTATTATTTATTACAAAGATACAAAAAATCTTAGTGTTATGATTTGATTATAATAGAAATTAGAGTTATAGAATATCAATTATATATATATATATATATATATATATGTTTACTTCTAAATATTTTAATTTTGCAAAATTCCAAAACAATTATGGTTTAGAAGACAAATCTATTCTTTGTTTTTTCTTCAATAAATTCAGCATATTTTCTTCATAACACACATGACATAAAATAAATATTTTGTACCATTAAATTTATTATAAATATAAATAATAAAACTTTAAAAAAATATTGAACCTAATTTATTCAGCATTCTGAAGGGTAATAGTAAGTCGTTTTGTTGGTTTCCCTTCACTTGAGATACTTCAGTAGGGCTAACAGGAATTACTTGTCCGATGATATTTAAAAATAAATCATGAAAAATTAATACTTACAATAGAAATAATCGAAAATAATATATTAGAAAAAATATTTACTTATCTATAAGATAGATATCTTTAAGTCTTCATTCAAGTAATTTAGAATAATCAACAAATTTTAATTTGAAAACAAAATTTGGTAGAGGATTCGTTGGCTTAACTGTGGTTGCATACATGAAAGAGACCTTGAAGTTATGAGTAGAAGTACGGTAGGTTTCAATTGCAGGAGAAACTTGTAGGTTTGTAATGATTTTTGTACTTTCTTGTTCAAGATATTTTTTGAATTTACGGACCAGTTTCTTCTTCACATTACAGTGAATTTTGTCACCCTAAAATATATATCAATTAACTAGAAAATATTTTATATCATTATAAAATATACTTATAAATAAATTACTAATAACATATCTTAAAATCACAAAGAACCATATCAATCGTTTGACCATGTTCTTTAGTGTATATTTTCTTTTTTTGTTGTAGGTTTTTGAGTATTCGGGTATTTCGGGTACCCAAATATCCGAAATATTCGGGTATTTTTGTGTACCCGAAATACCCGAATACTCAAAAATGTACCCGAATACCCGAATATGTACCCGAATACCCGATTTTTTGTGTATTTTAGGTATATAATACACTCGAATTTCTTTTTTTCTATAATTTTATATCCGAACCCGAACCGGAACCAAAAACCGTAACCAAACCGAATTGGTTTTGGTTCTTAAATGGGTATGGAAATTATAAACCCGAACCGACCCGAACCCGAGAGGACCCGAACCGAACCCAAACCGAATAATGCTCGGTTCCAAAATGGGTATCAAAATTCTATACCCGAAATACCCGGACCCAATTGGGTAGTATCCGGAACCGACCCGAATACCCGAATGCCTAGTTACATTTGGTCTGTTCTGCTATAAATATTTTTTGACCGCAAGAGATTGGTCAATTAGGATTACGGTCTATAAAACTTTATCTAGCTCTTGTTGGCAGACTTCATTTATGCATTCTTTTGAAAACGTTTTTGAAAATCACTGTTAACTTTTTATTAAAAATAAATTTTAATATAATTTTTCATAATTATCATAAATTTTCATATTAAAGCTCTTCATATAATCAAAATTATTACACTTAATAACTACATAAAAATATATATAATATGTTTTTAACTAAAACTAGAAGCATATGTGTCAATGTACCAAACGGTAGACAAAATCCGTTAGACCTGCAATGAATAATATACTTGTCTGCGAGACATGATTTTAAACAGAGTTAAAAAATTATTTTATACCCGTTCTGTTGGCTCAAGTTGGCAGTCGTAAGGGATCCACTCATTGGTACCTAGTGGATTCATTTATGGGCTTCACTTGGGCCTTCTCTAATAGATAAAACTTCTCCATTGATATATGTTACTACTACTTATAAGTTCTTCCCCATTAATCATTTTCTTTTTCCAATTTATCACTAGTTATTTTCTTTTGATAAAAATTTATCATAAGTTGTTAATGGTTTATTCATAGAGTTGGAGGTAGTGTATTATGTATTACTCCTAGTATTTGCTACTTCTTACAGTATTATTTTTTCATACCAAAAGCTATGCGATTTTAATCCATTCGAAAGAGATATCTATTTTCACGTCATTTATAACAATTAACAAGGACATAGAGGCCCATCCTTTATTGAGATATTAAATCACGAAATAAATATACATGTAAATGGACCATTGTTGATATACGTAGGATTTACACTATTTATATCAAAATCCAACTAGCTCACACATAAAATTAACATTTCTTTCATGAAATTATTTAGATTCCGTATCCATTAGTGGACCCTAAAGCAAGACCAACACACCTACTTTCTTTCATTTTTATTTACTATTTTTTTTCCTTTATAATAAAAATAATATATATATTCATCAATAATTCCTTAGCCTTTCCCTTCTCCCACTATTATTATTATACAACGATTATCCCACCACATTTTTACATACTCTTATTTCCACAATGCTCCCACTTGCCAACTACTACGTTTCTTCACCATCTATCTCCGAGAAGAACATTAGCAACAACAACAACGGAAACAAGAGAAGGAAGAAGAAACGACCGATGAGTGTTTACGGTGGTGGAGGAGATGATTTAGCGGTGGTTAAGGCCGCGGCTTGGGCTTGGTATCAACGGAAAGAAGGCAAACCAATCATAAGAGAGTTTGATCTAACGAGAGGACCAAGAACACCTCGACCTTCACGGTATAAAATTGAAGCTACGAAGAAGATGATCCTCTCTGAAAATAGGGTTTTGGCTGAGAATAGGGTTTCTAAGTCTTCTCTTTGGTATACGGACTATCCATTTCGTGGGGATCAAGCAACGCAATACTCTCATCTTCTTGACACTTACGAGATCATGAACATCCCTAAGAGCAATGATTCTTGTTTCTCCACGAGTTCAAGCAATTTTAACGATTATCATCATAATTGTCATAATCATGTTTATGATTTTGATGATCATGGTTTTTTGCAGAAGAGAAATGGTTATGAAAATAATACTTGTACTAGTAGTAGAACAAATGAAAACAAGAGTTATAATACTAGTGGATTCATGAAAAAAGTGAGAAAGAGAAGTTTGTGGAAGGGAATGATTGTGATGGGTCCAAGGTCGACGGTTTGTGGAAGAAGTGATGACGTGGCATCTCAGGTCGGCAGGAGAACGGTTAAGGTTGCGGCGGCGGCAGAGGCTCTGGTTAGGTCGGCGACATGCGGGAAGACTCAAACCAGTCGTCGATAACTTTAGTGGTTCTTTGAGTTGTTGAACTTTTGAAGACTTTTTAGGCGTTAAGAGCATCTACAGATTTTGTTTGTGGGGGCCGACAGATTTAAAAAAAAAAAATTAATAAAACGGGCCAATAAGGGTTTGTCACGTGGCGAACCCAGTTCTTAACTAAGAGCTGGATTCGTCATGTGGCGAATCCTTATTGGCCCATTTTATTAAATTTTTTTTTTAATTTCGTTGGACCCTACTTGGGGTTCACTGATGTAGATGCTCTAATAAATTTACTTTTAGACATACTTTTGTTTTGTTTTAATTGTACAGTTCTGATTTCCAGTTTATGGTTGGTTTTCGCTAGCTGTATTTGAGTAAATATTTATTTGTTGTATAGCTCAGTAAATATTTATTTGTTGTATGAGAAAAATAAACGATTAAATTATATGTTGTATAGCTCAGTGGTGATTTTTAAGTTTTAGCTAATAATTTTTCCGTATACCAGAAGAACTACTTTCAAGTTTTCAACATTTTTCACAAAAATACTTTATTTTTATTTCATTGCCATTTTATGAAATGAAATAAATTTTACTTTATTGATAGATCATATATATATATATATATTAAAAAAATTATAAAACATATAACTTTTATCGATCCACAAGAACTCGTTTAGAATTCAAAATTTTAATCTTTGACAATATCATATTTAGAATTCAAAATTCAAAATTCTAGCAATCATGTTAAGACACATATATACATTTATATTATTTTTAGGGAGAATTGATTAAAATGACCTAAAATTTGAAATGAAATATAAAACTAGACCCCTATTTGAGTCAAATGCAAAACTAACTTAAAAGACTTGTGAATTTATAATATTCTCCTTAATGAACAAACAAAAAATCAGATATCACAACTACAGTTTTAACCTTCGTTAGTCTGCAAGTAAAGTCTACACGCTATATTTTAAGTCTACAGAGTAGACTTTATTTATAATCTACATTATAAACTTAAAATAAAGTCTACTTTGTGGTTAATTTTATTTTTAAATTTTCTATATAATAAAAAATAATCTGATGAAATATTAGTATATATAACCAAAATATAAGCAATTAGAAGTAATTAAATTAAAATTTTCGAAATTAAACTAACAAATATCATATTTCTTAGATTTTGACATTGTGAATTGGTAATGAGTATGGGATATGTTAGTTTAGGGTTTGAGACTAACTTTAGGCATTAGGTTTATTTAAATAAGGTATGTACTCATGAAATCTTAAGTTTTGATTTCAATAATATGTTTTTCTTAAAGTTGTG